>JAJOOS010000364.1:0-73646 GCA_029582725.1 Solanum chiquidenum
CCCACACTCTTAACTATTATTAAGTCGTGGCATATGACATTTGTATTCATTAACGTATTTGTTCACAATTTCTCTCTCACTATCCCACAATCAAGAGCAACCCACACTCTTAACTATTATTAAGTCGTGGCATATGACATTTGTATTCATTAACGTATTTGTTCACAATTTCTCTCTCACTATCCCACAATCAAGAGCAACCCACACTCTTAACTATTATTAAGTCGTGGCATATGACATTTGTATTCATTAACGTATTTGTTCACAATTTCTCTCTCACTATCCCACAATCAAGAGCAACCCACACTCTTAACTATTATTAAGTCGTGGCATATGACATTTGTATTCATTAACGTATTTGTTCACAATTTCTCTCTCACTATCCCACAATCAAGAGCAACCCACACTCTTAACTATTATTAAGTCGTGGCATATGACATTTGTATTCATTAACGTATTTGTTCACAATTTCTCTCTCACTATCCCACAATCAAGAGCAACCCACACTCTTAACTATTATTAAGTCGTGGCATATGACATTTGTATTCATTAACGTATTTGTTCACAATTTCTCTCTCACTATCCCACAATCAAGAGCGGTTTCCTCTTCATTTTCATAATCACGAATTCACGATTTTCCTACAAAAATCGTGGTTAGGTAAAGATTATTGGTAGTTTTTCATTTTGTAAGTATATTTTTTTCATGACTTTTTCTTCAACTTCAATTCCAAAAATTGTTCGACTTTTTGAAAAAGATAACAGTTTTCTATATCAACGGACGATATGTGATACTGTAACGACCTGATTCCGTCGTTAGGGAAAAGTCAATAGGGAAAGAATTAGGGTCAGAAAACTTTTTGGCAGTAACTTGGAATTTCCTAACCTAGTCTAGATTAGGACGAAATCTGAGTCAGTGAGGTTTAGGGGAATCTGGTAATGAATGAGAGATCTAATTATGAATTTGATAACATGAGTAGATAACGTTAAGGAACCTGTACGACTTTACGGAATTGAATTCGGGCAAGTGAAACTCCTGAAACTGGTCTTAGCGTGAAATGGTAGTTTTTGAACGTCATGGGTTGAAGGTATGTTGTGAAATGTGGATTTGGAACTCAAATTCCGACTCTTTGTCTCCGTTTAAGCCGCTGTGGCGGGATTATTCCCGCCAGGGTGGGGCCGCTGTGGCTAGACGGGGTCCGCCGTAGCAGGCCAGTCGCGACTTAAGTTGGAAATAAACCCCAAAAATGTTATTATTCTGCAAGTTTCGTTCTTGAGAGCTAAGAGACGACCCAAGGCTTTTTCTTGAAGGTTTTCCACCTCTTCTAGCACTAAAGGTAAGGATTTTACTCCCCTAATTTGTATTTCGATCTGTAGAACTTAGATTCTTGGATAATTATTGTTAGGGGAAGGTTTTGATCTGAAATTAATGGTGGAAAAAGCCCTAAGTTGGGTATTGGGATCTTGGGTTTGGCCTAGGGTTGATAATTTTGATTGTAATCCGGGTAATTAGGCCTTGTTTATTGATCCTTGCATTAATTATTTATGTTTAGACCACGAACAAGCGGAAGGAATCCGAAAAGGGAAGATTCAAGTGCCTTAGAGGGATTCAAGCTTAGTTTCGAGGTAGGTGATGGTTTGATTTCATGTTTGTGTGATTTATGTTAGTAATTGCTTCATTGTAATGCATGTATGCGAATATTGCACGATTGATCACACCTAATGTAAATGAGTATGAACGAATGATTGTATGCCATGAATCAACACTTGATTGTATGATTTTGAGAATGTACATTGTGATTGTGGCTTGTTGAATGGATCGGATGTCACATTCCGACACATTATTTGGATCGGATGTCACGTACCGATATATATATTGGATCAGGTGTCACGTTTTGACACACTAACTTAGATCGGGTGCCACGTTCTGGTGCATATATGGGATCAAATGTCACGTACGATACACTAATTGGGATCGGGTACCACGTTCCGGTATACTAACAGTTTGGGTATGGATTCCATGAGAGGACCATTGAATTGAGTTCCATAAGAGAACCATTGACTTGTCATTTATGAGTATTATTGAGAATGTGGAATTGTAAGTTGCTCCTGAATTGATGACTGATATTGTATATGTTCTGTATATGCGTGTTTACTGTGTTGTAACTGCTTATTTATGTTTCGCTACTGGAATAGCCACGTGATCCTACCAGTACATTGTGGTTGTGTACTGATACTGCACTTGCTCTTTCTTTGTTGAGTATAGGGCACCTTTAGGTGTCTACTGACAGACCTCATTTAGGAGACCACTGATCGAGACCGGATTCAAGGGTGAGCCAGTTCTTTCAGGCTGATATGGATTTTTCATATTTGGTTTAGTCCATTCTGTTCGGACTTAGACATCGCTTAGTAGTTGTTTAGTTTCGGGGTTGTACCTCTTGTTCTTAGACTTGTCGTTAGTAGAGTTTGGTACATTGACTTTCAGGTTCTAGGGCATGTTCTTCCATATTGGTTTGGTTAGTTTTATTAAACCTTTGGAGTTTATGGGAACTCTATATGATTTCTGCATTTAAACCTGCTTTCGTATCTTTAAATGTCTAGCTTTGGGGTTAGTTGGTTAGTAGTAATGGTTCTCCCACCAGGGTTAGTGTGGGTGTCAATCACGGCGGTCTGGGTCGTGACAGATACGCTCCAGATATAAATATAAAATGATGTAATGCAGTTGTATATAAATGATGTAATGCAGATATCAAATGATGTAATGCAGATATCAAATGATGTAATGCAGTTGTATATAAATATAAAAACCCAAACAAGATTGGTTGAATCTCACAAGGAAGAGGTAGAAAACTATAACGATTCAAAACTAGAGAGAAAATTATTGGAACTTGAACTTCAAAAACTAACTAAAATGAACAATAACATCGAACCTCTAGAAAATAAACTTATAAAGACTACTTATAATGCTTCACAAAGTTGAAATCCTTAAAATATCAACTACTCTACCGATTCTCTTTGTGATTATCTCTCGATCCATGTTTTAAAACAATGTTTTAATTTAAAACACATAAAAACTTATAAACTTTAAGTAAAAGATATAAGATATGCCCTAATTTCAATGCATAATAACAACACCCCAAACTTGAAATATATGTTTGTCCACAAGCAAGTCAGACATGACTTTCTACTATCACTATGACTACACAAAAATAAGTTAGTTGTCTATCATGGTTTTAGTAAGTTGCTACTAGCATTCACTTTCAAAGCATATTTGGCCCGTCAATTTTCAACCTTTTGAAAATGCTTTGACTCGGACCAAGATTTCATGATTTGAGACCGAACCCTACCCGCACCCTAATTCGAGATTTGATGCCCAACCCTAAAATCCTTCCAAATGTGAACCTAATATCAACCTACAACTGATCCTTGAATCATGATCCAACCCCTAATCTTGAACCAACATGAGACCTAACTCTGAATCAACAAATTAAAGGACAAATCTCTATCTGTCTCTAGGCCAAGTTATGAGTTTGTGTTAGGGTTGGGGTTGGTGATATGTTGAAAATGGACAAGACATTTGAATATTTTAATAATTATAAATAAATGTGAGTTAAATGTATGCTAAAAGGGCAATATTTGAAAAAGGACAAGCAATTATTATGTTATTTAAATAGATTTTATGCCTTTTGTATAACAAATTGAACCAAGACAAAAATGTAGTTAAATGTATGCTAAAAGGGCAATATGGTGAAGTGTCGGATGGGCCACCACTTGTTTGGTGGACCGTCAACCTTGACGTAAGTTGAAACAATGGATGAATTTTTGTGGAGCTGCATGACAGACCTTCACACCTACGACGGTCCATCAAGACAACCACTAGAGAAGTAATTTGTGCACTATTTTCTGGATCAAGGTGACCGCCCCGACAACGGACTGTCACACTTGCAATGGGCCATCCACTTGGACATTAGGTGCATAATGAGATATCATATTTCATTATGTAATTTTGAATTTCTCCAAACTATAAATAGTATCTTCTAGGTTTTATTTTAGCATCATTCGTTCTAGCAAAGGAACAAAGAATATTATATGTTGGTTTGAAGCTTTTGAGTGATTAACTTGGTTTTGAATTTCAAATTTTGTTTCTTGTCTTAACTATTGTTAGTTGAATCTTTTTTATGAACAAAAATTCATTATTGGTTTTAAATACTATGAGTGGCTAAAACCTACAACTTGAAATTGTGTAAACCATATCTATTTGATGTTGCAAGGGTGATTAACAGTGTAAATTATAATGATCCTATTGATCATTTTTTATTTTTCTATGAAATTTATCGTTTTTCCTCCCGTGATTGATCCAGAGTCTTCTATGTTTGAGTTTTGAACTTTGAGTTATAGTTGAGAATTTGGTAAGTTGAGTTTGAAAGGCTAGTTGTTAAGAAAGTAGTTTTCGGTGTCTTTTGGAGTTTCGAGTGGAATTCTGACGATTCCAACAGTCCCAAAATGTGAAATCTGATATGTGAGAGTTGTCGGTTTTAGTTTTCAAGTCTTTTTAAGGATTTAAGGTCCTGAGTTGTGAATTGTGGAATTTTAGCCTTTGGGATTGACTTTAATCAACATTCGGGGTTCTGATGTTCAGATCAGAATTCTGAGAGTCCCGTTAGATTCGGAGGGTAATTTTAGGCATGATTAAGGTCTTGGTTGATTTTTGAAAGGTCACGGGCTTGTTTTAACCTTTTTAGGTGTAAGTTTTTTGTGGTTTTCATGGATGTCGGGTCAAGAAGACCTCGGATTCGTGTTTTGATCCATTGAGTCCAGAACGTTGAGTATAATTCATTTGCATATGTCGTTTGTGTACACGGGGTTCTAAATGAATCCCGAGGGTCCTTTTGATATTTTGAGAGTTGACTAATTTATTTTATGTCCGAGTGTTGGTGTGCTCCACTTTTGCGAGAGATGACTCGCTTTTGAAAGGCTCACTTAGCGAGACTTTGATCGCTTTTGTGAAGGGTCAACCTTCGCATTAAAGAAGCATCCATCGCTTAAGTAAAGGTCTGGTCGCAGAAGTGAGGCCCACATTTTTAGCGGGGCTCGCTCAAGCAAACCCCTGGTTTCTTGTGCGATACATGATAGGGTTTTGGCCTGGAAATTTTGGGGTTTGAGTTCCATTTCACCAGATTTTAACTTAGGGGACCCTTCATGGCGAATTTGAAAGAATTTTTTGTGCTAAATTTATTTGGTAAGTTTTCTTGATTCTAAATCTTTATTTTCCTTTGATTATTTATAAATTCTAACATCAAAATGTGGGATTTTGGCAGGTAAATTGAAAGGTTTTTTAAGAACTCAAGTTCTTAGCTAAAGTGGAGATTTTGAACTGATTTTAAGTCCTTTTTCAAAATGGTTTTTCCCTATTGAGTTCCTAAAGTCTTGACTAATATTTTTAAGTATTAAATTTTAAATTCAAACCTTAATTTTGGAATTGGGTATTGTGTTGATTGACCCACCTTTCAACATAATTGTTGTGGGTGTTGTTTTTTCTAATGAGTGATTGTAAATACTTGCTTGTGCATAGATTGTGTGGCTTTTGAATTGGTTTGGAAGGGGAAGACTCAACTTTTGGAGTGATTGTTGATTAATTTAAGGCAAGTGATCTCCTAAACCTTGTATTCTATTTTAATTCGTATGCTTTCTTTGTTGCTTGTGTATTGGGAGTAATAGAGATGAGGTAAAGGATTTAAGTTTCCACTTAATACATCTAAATAAATAAATAAAAGGGCTGAAATGAAAAAAAGGCTTTGTGATGAATATGATGATGTGAATTGCCTTATTGTGACCGTTGATTGATTGATTGATGAAATGTTTGAAAGCATGAATGTGGACTTGAATTGTGTGAATTGTTATCTCTGTCGTGTGGTATGATATTGCTTATATGCATTGATTGTGAACACTATGATGAGACATGTGATGATTTATGATGTCGAGGTCTTTGTCGACGAGTGTTTTGATGCCGAGGTCTTTGCCGACGAGTGTTATAAAGCTGATGAGAAATGATTTCGTCTAGTGATTTGATATAAACCGTTGGGAAATGGTTCTGACTAGTGATATAAAGTTGATGGGAAATAGTTGTGACTAGTGATTTATATAAAGACGATGAGAAATGGTTCTGGATAGTGATATAAAGCCGATGGGAAATGGTTCCGATTAGTTATGTGATATAAAGTTGATGGGAAATGATTCTGGCTAGTGATATTGTGCCTATGAGAAATAGTTCTGGTAAAAGATTGATCATTGTGACTTGAAACATTTGATGCTTATGCGTTACTTACTTGTTGATTGTGATTGATGTACTTGTTACGTGTAACTGAACTACTTGACATTGAGATTGACTTATTTAATTTGTTGAATTGTGAAGATTGAACTGTGTATATTGGGTCTTGTGAGTCGTATATTGTAGAATTGCTAGGTTGGGCTAATTTATGTGCATGTTTTAGTTTGAGAAGGTTCGGTTGGAGTTTAAGTGGTATTCAATTTCTATCTAGTTGCTTTATTTAGTAGTTGCTTGTTGGATACCATGATGTTGGTACTCGCCTTTTACTTCTACACTTGTGAAGGTTCCGAGCCCGGACCAGTGTGATCTTATTCTTCTTCTCTTAACAGTCGAGGCTCGTTGAAGGATCTGAAAGATAGTTGTTTGTCATCTTGGCGGACCCTCTTTCCTTTTTTTCTTTTAAGCTTTGTTATACTTGAGAAACAAAGATTGAGACTTGTATTTATCTTTCGAACTATATAATTTCATTAGTGGCTTGTACACATGAAAACCAAGATTTGGGGTATTGTTTAGAATGAATAAGTTTTTCACTTTGTCTTGTTCTTGATTTACTGTTTTATGTATTTTCTTTCGTTATTGTTGGGTTTAGGCTAACTTTTCTTTGTGAAAAGAAGACAAGTGTCATCACGTCCATTTTTGGGTCGTTATTAAATTGTATCAGAGCCCCAATTTCATAGGTCTCACGTGTGTACAATCCAAGTCTAAATAGAGTATTGAGGATCAGTATATAGACGTCTGTACTTATCTTTAAGAGGCTATAAAGATTGTTAGGAAACTTTATTTTCCTTTTATTCATCCTTTCTTATCATGCGGGATTACCCTCGCGAGTGTTGAGTTGCCGCGTGTTATTTTGGTAGATGCTGAGGACCAGAGCTTCTGTTTCCAGTGGTAGAGGGGAGACAGTCCCTGAGCCTATTGTTGAGGCTCCAGTTAGGGTAGAGGTAGGGCTCGAGCTATAAATTGTGCTCGTAGAGTAGCACCAGTTAAAGGTCGTGACCATGAAGCGGCACCAGCCAAAGGTAGTGCTAGAGAGGCTTCTCCTAAGCCACATGTTGAGCTTGCTGAGGATCGGGTTCCTCTCGAGTTTAGAGTTACTTTGTTTCAGGAGACTTCATTAAGGATGTTAGGTGTGCTAGAGAACATTTCTCATGGTAGTGCGACATGTACACCACAAGGTGCTCAGACGAGGGTAGGGGAATTGACCCCAGGTCAACAACAGACTCGGGGTATTCATGTTTAGGTGGGCCAGCCACCAGGTTTCCTGCACCAGCTATTGGTGCACATATTGCTCCTAATGTTATTCTGACAACGGCTGATTAGAAGTGTTATGAGAGGTTTCAAAAGATGAAACCACCAAAGTTTCAGGGTGGTAAGAGCGAGGATGCTCACGAGTTCTTGAATTTGTTCCATGAAATGCTTGAGGCATTGGGTATGGTGGATGCCCGTGGTATCTGGTTTGGTGCACTTCAGCTTCGTAGTCGCACCTGAGAGTGGTGGAGGACTTTTGAGAGGTCTAGAATAGTTGGATCTCCTCCGGTAGAGTGGATGTGTTTTCTAGTGCTTTCCAGGACCGCTTCATTCCTTGTAGCGTGAGAGAGGAGAGTTGTCTTAAGTTTGAGATCTTGACTCAGGGTGGTTTGTCTGTGACCGAGTATGAGGCTCATTTCGCAAGCTTTCTAGGTATGATATGACTATTGTTCTAGATGAGGCAGAAAGATATCGCTGGTTTGTAAGAGGGTTGACTTTCTCCGTCAGATCTTATGTTATCACGGTAGCCAGAGAGGAGGCATTCTTCCAGTCCATTATGAGCACCGCCAAGGAGGCAGGGTAGATGGTTTAAGAAGAGTTTGGGGAGCCCAAGAGGCCCATTCTTCTGGTCAGGTTTTTGGTTCTTCATCTGGAGGCAGAGATTTTTCGGTGTCGTGGACTGGTTCATGCTTCTACACCAGCAGCTGAGAGAGGGCATTCAACTCGAGGATCTCATATTTCTATCCGAGGTGACCATGGTAGTTCGTGTGGTTCGCAGTAGCAATTATCTGTGTTGAGATCTTGTTATACTTGTAAGGATCCAAGTCATATGATGCAACAATTTCCTCTACAGACTCATCCAGGACCTCAACTGTAACACCTCGAAAATTTCTAAGTTAAGCCCAAACCATTCTTGAATTGCGTATAAGGTCGTACTGAGTGACTCTTAATTTTCTTAGGTGTTAAGGTAAATTCTTTAGTGTGGGAAATGATTTTGGATATCAATTAATGTCACTAGAAACTCCTAGCACAAAGTAGATTTGAAAGTTTCCTTACCAATTAAGTTTTGATGTAAGATTCTACTTGGGTCAACTTCAAACGACCATATCTATTAGAATATAAAGATTTACGTTAGCCATAACCTATCCAATTAAAGGTATTTGAATCTACTTTCCAACGCCACTAATTTCGTGTCAATCCAATTTCTGAGTAAAAAATTATGACTATTTTAGTAACTGATGTAGTGCAGTTCCGTTTTAGCCGCGGAATTTTTTTAAATAAGGTAATTTTTTTCTCCTTATTCCACTAGGAAAACCTTAAAAACGGATTTCTCAACTCCTATAAAGCCCAAAACAATTCTATTTCCACCTTTTAATCCATCATTCTCTTCTCTCTCACACCCTAAGACAAAACCCTAAGGAAAAATCAAAATAAAAGACTCCATTCATGATTCTTTTAATCTTTTTCAAGATTCTTTCCATATTTTTTAAGATTCTTTCCATCTCTTTCAAGATTTTTTACATCTTTTTCAAGATTCTTCTTCAAAGTAAGTTGTTCTCCAAGAATTCCTTCTTTCCAACTCAAATTCCTCCATACAATTATTGATCAATGAAAATAGTAATTCTTGGCCATAGAGATTTCAAGAAACTAATTCAAGAATTTCAAGAAAGGTTTTCATAATTTTTGTCATTCAAGCTAGGTCAAGTCAAGTCTCTATTAATTCAAGCTAGGTAGGCTTTGTAATCAAGGTATGATGGTTTATTCATTCATGGACTCCTTTTATCCATGAAGCCCCATGTCCCCCCCCCCCCCAATTTAGAAGAAGAATTCCCCAAGTCAAATTAGGGTTTCTTCTAATGTTATGGATTATGATCCAATAGAGTAGATTATGAATGTTTATGATTGTTTATATTCGTTTATGATAGAATTGCATGTTTTAGTATGATTATACATGTATCCATGCTTAACCTATGATTCTAAGGTGAATTTGATATAGTTGGGTTTATGCCATGAAAGGGAAAATTGGAAATTTAGAAGTAATCTTCTAGAATTGATGAAATATATTGTAGACTTCTTGAGAATTAAGTAAATAGATATGAATTGATTGGGGCTAATGTATGCATGATGAACTATGATTAGTAGCGCTTGAGATTGGGAAATATAATGAATGTGAATTGTAGATAGGATTGTTGTGGAAGGTTCACCCACATGATCTACCCTATGTATGTATGTATAATGTGAAAGATTTTCTCACATAGAAATTAGAATAATTCTAGGTTGAAAGACTTGCTCTCACCCATAATGAATCAAAGAATGTATGAAGTATGATAGCTTGAAGTTGTGATATATGATCCCTTCATGAATAGCTTGACTTGGTGAGACAAGACCAAGCATGGTAGCTTGAGTTAATAAAACTCATGAACAACCTTGGATTGAGTAATCGTACCCTTCCAATGTAGCTTGAACTAAGCACAACAGAATGCTTTGCATGGCATCTTGACTTGGCGAGGCCACATTATTACATGGTAGCTTGGATTGAGCAATAGTACTCTTCCTTGATTAGCTCAAATTTGCATAGTAAGGTGCTTTCCATGGTAGCTTGGTCTAGCATTGTAAAATGCTTTTCCTTGGTAGCCTTGAATTGCTAAATCATAACTGATGTTTGCGTAATCAAGACACAACTTCCAATACAAGTGTCTACAATAGTGCATAGTATAATAACCCAACCACGGGTTGGGGTCGAGTCCCAAGGGAGTGGTGGTGAAAATTAATAAAAAAATAAAATTAAGTTCTAATTAGTCATAGGTAAAAACATTTTCGAATATAAACATGCTAAATCTAAGGAGGTGACGCAAGTGTCAATTATCAATGGGGGTTTTTCACAAGTAAACAAAAACAACAAAAACAGAGAAAATAAAGAAGGATACTAATATGGAGACGGGATTCTTGGGATGTGATAGGAATACATGATAGACTAAATCATTGGGTACATGCTTTTGGTAGTAAATTCATTGAATATTTGTGACTAGGCTAGACTATAGTGGGGATAAATTCTCTCTCGAGCAACTTACCCCGGATCAAATGGGTTCCTCTCAGACACCCACTTGCCGCATGAAGTACATCCTCCGCCTTAGCCCACTCAATCTCTCGAGCTGAGTGTGTGGGAATGAGACTAGGGTTCACTCTCTCAAGATGAACCTCATGTCGACCCACTCCCACCGACCATCAATTTAGTAGTCTTAGTTTTACGACCTCTCTCTCAAGCAAGCCGAAAACACAAAGGTGAAATCGTATTTGCGACAACAATTTCATTAAGTTCCACCACAACTACTAAACAAAATCACATCAAAACAACAAATAAGCCACCAACAAGCAAGACCCAATAGATAATCTAACCCATATTCACAAAATCACACCCAAAGAATTGGGGTTTTAGCTAGACATGCTAAAGAGATAGAAATTTATACCAAAATGAGTTTGCATTATGAAGATTTAAGTCTCAAAACAAGTCAAGAGTGAAAAATCCACAAGACTCAAGTCCAAAACCTTGGAGTTGAAACCCTTTGAGCCTTCAAGTTCTTCAAAACCCTCTCCAAACTTAGAACTCAAAAATAGAAGAAAAGTCTCAAATATTACTGTTCAAAGCTAAAAATTTGATACTAAAATAATAATTCTCAACGAGTATTTATAGTTTTAAAAAATTTATGCTGCAACGGATCATTCGGCGTCGTTAGTCGAGATTGTCGATCAACTCGGTGATCCACCCTTTGGTAGGTTTCATCGTCATCGTGTTGTATCCTTTAGCATCGTCGTGTTTGGATCATTGGGCGACATAGCACTGCTTCGCGGAACTGCTTGGTGACACGCTGACTGCTCTATCTCTCTGCAGATTTGATCCTTTCCTTCAAGGCTCAGCACACTGGAACAAAAGGCGATCTCCAGGTTCATCGGCGACTCGCCAACTGGACTCGGCGATCCTCAGGCCTTCATTTCTTCGTTCTTTCACCCACTTTTGTTTCTTTTTGCTAAGTAGTGTCCATGCTTTCCCTCAAACTCCATATACCTAAAACGTAAGCGTTTTCATCAGATATTGTGACAAAATATGCATTTGAGGACACTAATTCTATCAAAATATAGCCCTAAATGAGTCCAATTTGTGGATTCATCAACACCCCCAACTTAAACTGTTGCTTGTCCTCAAGTAAACTCAAGTTCAGCCATTCAAAAAGGAGGTCTCGAACATTGCTGCATAAGACTCAATCATGAATGCACACAACAAGACTCAAGTTACTTATGCAAAGATCAAATGTGCACTCAAAGATTCAAGTTGTGACTCACCAATATTAAAGAATCTCATGCTCACAATACTTGCTTCAAATGCAAGTTCAAGCTCAACCAAAGTGTTCAAATGCCCTCACATAAGGAATGATTCCAATTTCACACACAATAGTTTAATCATTTAAAGTTCTGGAATCAAATGCAACGCTCACTCTCACAAGGAAGAACACAATGCATGCTTTCACCCATAAGTTTGCCTGTATTTTCCGATCAACATTTGTTTCAGCTCACTCAAGATAAAAAAGGTCTTTTCAAGACTTGTAATGGGGTTGAGTGCAAAGGTATGGTCATTTATGCTCAGTGACTTTCATCCTCATGAAATGTGGTACTCACAACACTTTCTTGCATCATCTTTCATCATTCTGTTTAGTGCTCATAAGTCATCCTATTATTCACTTCCCATGGATTTTTGGAGACCCCATTTTCTTTGTATTTTCACAACTTTATTCCACTTCTTTTTCATTTTTTATTTTTATTTTTACTGAGGGGTTCCATTTTTCTCAAAACCATGTGTAAGAAGGACTTTCTTGCACTTCTTGATTTACCCTTTCTTTTCACCACACCCTCAACTTAGGCTTTTGGCCTAAGTTGGCTACTCAACTAACCATAACTTTATGAGGATTATGGATAATGGATAAAGAAAGTTATGATTTGATCAAGTTTCTTCCAAAGAAAGGTAAGGCTCAAGGGGTGTTCAAGAGAGGTTCACACATGCTCACAAGGTAGGCCACAAAGAGGTATATGTCAAATTGGCTCACACTCTTTAAAGTTGCCTTAATTAGTCGAGCGGACCAACTGGGCAAATTCTAGGATCTATCATGCATGGTTTAAAGTAAGATCATCACACTAGGCATTGACACTACAGTCAAATAAGACTCCACACTTTTGCTAGTGTGCAATGATCATCACAAGAGACTCAATTCGATACTAGGCTAGTCATAACGAGATGCAAAGAGTTCACATATTGTCTATGCGACTTCATTTGGCCTTATCGTAGCCGCACATTCATGTTCGTTTGATCATGAGCACTATTCAATTCATCGGTATGGATCGGAATCGAGACTCAAATTTTGTAAGAGAATAGTCACATTCAACACACAAGAGGTGGCAATTATTTTTTCCAGAAAGGTCAAAATCATTTTGCAAATTAAAATAAAAGGAGCCACAAGCTCAAACATCCACAGAAACAGTGTATACAACACAATTTTTAAACAGAACGACCCAAATATAAACACAAAAACATGAGTCACAATTAGCATACAAAAGATAAGCCTCACCCACCACAAATAAAAAGTGTTTGTCCCCAAATACAAATGAAAGTATCCAAAAGTAAATGTAAGTAAGATAGAGAGGGAGGTAAAGAAAAGTCATGTCTACACAGTCTCTCTATTTGTCGGGGCATCAGTACCCGGAGTAGCCTCAGATGGAATAGTAGTGCCAGATCTACTAGGAGCTACTGTGGATGTCTCAGTCAGCAATGTTTGGATCACCGGCTGCACAACCGTCTCTATAAGATCTGGCAATCCCTGAATATGCTTTCATCTTGGCTCTCTCTTATCTCCTCCTCATGTACTGCTATCAGCTCCTCATTGGTCTTTGCATCCGACTCTGCTTATGTTGTGCCACCTCTCTACATATCTCTGGTAGTAGCCGGAGGAATCCCCGAAGTCTCAGGAGCATCCGTTTCATCAGTAGCCTCTAGCAGTAACGTGAAGTCAGTAGACTTAAGATAGTCTACGTCCTTCCTCAAATCTGCCACTTCGGCTTTCAAAGCCAAAACCTCAGATATCTCTCCATGTCTGCTCTCACAAGTAGTGACTCTAGTAGCCAGATCATCAACAGAGTCCCTAAGGGGGGTCAGTGCAGCTAAGATAGCACTATCGATCATCCCTGGAATGGATCTCTCCAATCGAGTAGCTCTCATATCCGCTGAATAGGCCAGCTGTCCCATCTTCAGGATCTTGGTCTGAGTAATCCTGGCAGGCTGGGAGAAGGAAGAAACACCTAGGACCTGTGAAGAAAAGGGGGGAGCGGATGTACCTAAAAGCTCAGAGGCCAAAGTAGGCGAAGGTGCCTTTGCTGGTAATGAGTCAACATCAACTTCTAGAGAAATATCTTCCGGAGCTGCTCTCCTCCTGTCAACCTCCTCTCATGTGAACTCGGCCTCAATATGTCGAATGTCAGTGGAGAAAGACAGGGTGATATTAATATCCCTTGTAGTATCCCGAGGTACTCCAGCACGCTGGCATAACTCTGTGATCAAGACTGGGAATGGCAGAAAAGTCAGCTTTTGCTTTGCCCTCATGGCCATCTCTTGTGAAATCAGCAGCCCCAGATCAATGCGCCTCTTGGACATGATAGAACCAAGGCAAGCTGCCTTAGGATGGCACAAAATGGACTCATTCTGTGATGGCATGATGGTGCTGCTGATGAAGCCAAACCAGAACCAGGAGGCGATGTTCATGTCCCTCTTCTCAATGGGAGCTCCACCCCAATCCACCTTGGGGTGGTGTTAGAAATCATCAAAATCAACCAACCCTTCAAATCATCCAGGGACGGAATAATAGGAAACCCCTCGTAATAAAGTACAGAGTGCAGCGGTCTACCTAATACAACATTAATATGTTCACTGTGACACTCCACTTCTTTACCTCTGACCATGGCCGATTTCACCGGTCGAAACTCACTTGCCTTTTTCTTGTTCTTAGGCACTAACTCCCATAAGCTGTGTAAAACTCCCTAACCCAGGAAGAAAGATAAGGGCCTCGGGACCGTGTGAACTGCTCGAACTCATGGTAGCGGAGGGTGTCCAAAACATCTAGATATTTTCCTTCTAAACCCTCCGTAGATAGCAACTTCTCTTTTATGATGGTTTGTACCCCATCACCTTTTAATCTGTTCAGCAGTCTAGGTGGAGGGGTAATAGGAAGCACATGAGCTACTAGAGGTGCTTGAGCTGGCACTGATTCAATAACAGGGGGGTGGCAGCTGAGGGAATATTGGTGGAGGTGGACTTAGATCTGGCCCGAAGCTCATCCCTTTGGTTAATCAGAGGTTGCTCATCCTCTAGTTCTGAAAAAGTAACCTGGGTTTCAATAGCTATTCCTTTTCTAACTATATGCTTCCTCATTTCCCCTTTTTCTCCCAGTGCGAGTTCTTCTCCCCTCATCTTTGGAGGAATTTATCCCCCCTCGTTGATGGTAATGCCCTTTGCCTTTTTCTGGGTTGGCTCAGTTAAATTTATGTGTACCATATCTGCAAAAGATCGAGACAAATTTAGAGAAAATCAAACATAAGAACAGAAGACCTATTGCAAATAAACTCGCCGAACCTATTTGGTGAGCTAATTCGAGCTCGCTGAAGGGATTGGCTAAAAATATTATGGCAATTCGGCGATAGGAAGGCCTTTTCGGCAAATCGTCGACTACTTTCGACGAGCAAGAGGTTGTCCGCCGAAAGTGACAGTGCAACAGGAGTTCAAGGGAGCATACAAAGATCAAGAGTGTTTTCGGTGAGTCGCCGAGTGCTTTCGGCGACAAAAAGCTTCTCGCCAAAAGTTACAAACTCAAACAACACATGATGCATGAATTTTAAAGCGAGATGGGGTCATTAGATGAACCGCCGAGTGGTTCGGCGAGCTCGACTCAGCTCGCCAAACGGCCCAACGTGCCCATTTTCAATCCACCCTCTCGAATTCAACCCCGCATCCCCAAAAACAAAATCAAAACATGCAATAATGGAATTCAAACAAGACCCATACTACCCATCACCCCGAGATACTCAGATTTTTCCTAATTTTGCCAAAATTGGCCATTTGACGATATTTGCTCTTAAAAGTGGTGTCACCCGCTCTATCATTGAACAATTTTCATCATTTCGCACAAACATGGGCTACTCATACTTCCCCCAATCAATGTAAACAGAATGCAAGCATCAACCAGTCAACTTTCATTCATTCCAAGGCATAAAAATACGGGCATTTTAACGATCAAGACAATATAGGCAAGATTTTCGAATTAAAATTGGCAATCAATCATTCTATTCCTATTAGAGAGACCCAACACACATCACTAAGATACAATCATAGCAAATGAGTACAAATTTGGAAAACTAACCTTTTATGTCGATTAAACACGATTGAAAAGCTAGGCGACAAAGAAATCCAACTCCGAGCACAAATCAACAACTAAAATACTAAATGCAAAGGAAGAATATTGAAAATACTAACTTGGTGTGAGTTTGTGAAGTTAAAAAGTGAGTAAAAGTGAAGAATTTCAAATTCTAAGTTTTTTGACCATTATAAACCATCCTGTTCGCGCCCATTTGGCGACATTAGTCACACTCGCCAATCTACTCGGTGACACGCCGAGTGTTCACTTGGCTCGCTGAGTTTTACAGGACCTTCAGTCAAAGTGAGAGTCCAAACGGCGGTCTTCATCGGGCATGCCGACCATTTCAGTGATTCGCCAACTGACCTTTTACTCACCAATATGCATTTTCCAAACATTTTCACCATTTAAACCTGCACCACTAACACACCATTATTTATAAAAGCAAACAGAAGCATTTAAAACCTTGGGTTACCTCCCAAGAAGTGCCTTAGTTAACGTCGTGGCACGACGCGAGTCTTTACTCACTCTCCATTTGTGGGGTTGGTCCTAGTGTTACTAGGTAACCCCAATAGTTCATTTGAGTGAAGTGGAGGCACTGCATATCTCATGAGTGTCCTGATCAACTGGATCGATCTAGAATGAGAGCCGATTATCTGATTCAACACTTCAATATTCTCCTTCATCTCTTCCAACATTCAATCTTGTTCGGTGATCTTTTGGAGAATTATTTGGAGTGTATCCTCGACACGGTTGTTCTCCTTGTCTCTAGATCGTATTCGCTCATGAGGGGGTATGTACCTCCCTTGGATCTTGCACTGGACTTCCACCTCTAATATTTTGGTGGCCAAATCATTCAGTTGAGTCGCCAGTGCGGCTAACGTGAAGTCCCCCTCACTTCATGGTCCATCTCAGCCATTTTCAACTTACTGCTTACCCATCAACACAAAGAAAACAAAACTAAAAGTAAAGTGAGTAAACTATGACTAACCTAAACAAAATTTGTTTAAACCAAAAATATTCACGTAACACCACTCCCCGGCAGCGGCGCCAAATTGATGTCTGCGTAATCAAGACACAACTTCCAATACAAATGTCTACGATCGTGCAATAGTATAATAACCCAACCAAGAGTTGGGGTTGAGTCCCAAGGGAGTGGTGGTGAAAATTAATAGAAAAATAAAATTAAGTTCTAATTAGTCATAGCTAAAAATATTTTTGAATATAAACATGCTAAATCTAAGGAGGTGACGCAAGCATTAATTATCAATGGGGTTTTTTCACAAGTAAACAAAAACAGTGAAAATAAAAAAATATACTAATATGGAGACGAGATTCTTGGGATGTGATAGGAATACGGGATAGACTAAATCATTGGGTACATGCTTTAGGTAGTAAATTCATTGAATATTTGTGACTAGGCTAGACTATAATGGAAATAAATTATCTCTCGAGCAACTTACCCCGAATCAAATGGGTTCCTCTCGGACACCCACTTGCCGCATGAAGAACAACCTCTCCCTTAACCCACTCACTCTCTCGAGCTGAGTGTGTGGGAATGAGACTAGGGGTTCACTCTCTCGAGCTGGACCTCATGTGGACCAGTCCCACCGACCATCAATTTAATAGTCTTAGTTTTACGACCTCTCTCTCGAGCAAGCCAAAAACACAAAGGTGAAATCGTATTTGCAACTATAATTTCATTAAGTTCCACCACAACTACTAAACAAAATTACATCAAAACAACAAATAAACCACCAACAAGCAAGACCCAACAGATAATCTAACCCATATTCACAAAATCACACCCCACATGCTAAACATATAGAAATTTATACCAAAATGAGTTTGCATTCAAATGGGTATGAATATTTAAGTCTCAAAACAAGTCAATAGTAAAGAATCCACAAGACCCAAGTCCAAAACCTTGGAGTTGAAACCCTTTGAACTTTCAAGTTCTTCAAAACCCTCTCCAAACTTAGAACTCAATAATAGAAGTAAAGTCTCAAAAATACTGTTCAAAGATAAAAATTTGATACTAAAATAATAATTCTCAATGAGTATTTATAGTTTTCAAAAATCTGTGTTGCAGCGGGTCATTCGGTGTCGTTAGTCGAGATTGCCTATCAACTCGACGATCCGCCCTTTGGTAGGTTTCATTGTTGTCGTGCTCTATCCTTCAACATCATCGTGTTTGGATCATTGGGCGACATAGTACTGCTTCGCGAAACTGCTCGGTTACACGCCGACTGCTCATTTTCTCTGCCGATTTGTTTCTTTCCTTTCGGGCTCAACACATTGGAACAAAAGGTGATCTCCAGGCTCATCAGCGACTTGACAACTGGACTCAGCGATCCACAGGACTTCATTTCTTCGTTCTTTCAGCCATTTTTGTTCCTTTTTGCTAAGTAGTGTCCCTGTTTTCCGTCAAACTCTAAATATCTAAAACTTAAGGGTTTTCATCAGATATTGAGACAAAATATGCATTTGAGGACACTAATTTTATCAAAATATAGCCTTAAATGAGTCCAATTTATGGACTCATCAGTAACCATTCATCAGTCATGATTTGTCTTAAACTATTAAAGAAGTACTCTCCCATGAATAGTATGAATATGAGGGACTAATCCCTAATCAAGGTAGTATGTTTATGATGAAACAAGATTACTCCAAGGAAGTATAGTAAGTATGTTTTGATATGAGGATTACTTGTATGATGTATGCTTAGCTTGGATTGTTGCTATAGTTGCCTTTCTTGATATGTTTGACTAAAGGTCAATGTTCCCTTGCCTAGGAGAATTAAGATAAGGATGAAATCAAAGGATAATGAATATGAATGAGGACCTAAAGTGATTTTCTTAGCATGGGTGAGATTTATGGGGTCTTATCCATGCATTGCACAAGCAATCTTTGAGGGTACTTATGAAGTGGTTCTCTTATGTTATGGTAATGTCTCTTATGATTATGATATATGACTATGTTGTTATCTCTTATGCCTATGTTATGCTTATATTGATGATATATGCTAGCCATCATATTTAGTACATTATTATACTAACGCATACTTTTGCCTACATTCTTATCAAATGTAGTGTCTGACGATATTGAGTTCCATCCTCGTGGCTAGGATTTTAGTAGAGCAAGCAAGTGAAAATTTGGTGAGTCCTCATAGCATCGAGGATTTGATCACCTTTCCTTTATGTCTTTTATTTTATGTTTAGAACTTTGTTTGGGCTGCATCCCTAAGTCTTTGCAAGCATTAGATGGTTTGAGACAATGGTAAAGACTTTCGCTTCATTTTATGAAACTTTGATATTATTGGAAAATGTTTTAAATTTCTTGAACTTTTCTAATATCTTATGTTATGATATGCTAAGAGGCTTGTATGAGACTTCTCAGAGTCTTGTACACCGTGTCACATCTAGGAGGTACCCCTGGGTCGTGACATCAACGTTCTTATTCAGTTGCTTCAGCTAGGGATTCAGCACCACCGGCCAGGGGTCGAGGTAGAGTTCAGTTCGGTAAAGGTGGCATGACTACTGGTAAGGGGTACTCCAGCTCCGTAGGGTGGAGGTAGAGGTTCTACTCAGACTGCATGCAGTCGTGACGACCAGTGTTATGCTTCTCTAGGGTGGCATGAGGCTGCTATTTTTGATTCTATGATCACAAGTAGCGTCCTAATTTTCCTATGACCTATATATGTACTATTTGATCGGGGTTCTAATTTCTCGTACGTATCTACCTATTTTGTTGTTAGGTTTGATATGTTTTCTGATTGCATATATGTGTTTATTCATGTTTCTACACCAGTGGGTGAATCCTTAGTGGTGGATTGAGTGTATCGATCCTGTCTTGTTTCTTTGGCTGGGTTTGATACTTAGGTAAACTTGATCAATTTGGGAATGGTAGACTTTGATATCATCGTTGGTATGGATTGACTTTCTCTGCATCATGTTATTCTTGATTGTTATGCTAAGGCAGTGACCCAATGTCGGGTGTCTCGACACTTGAGTGGACAAGTGCTAGTGGTTCTTACCGTAGAAAAGTTATCTCCTTCATTAGGGCTTAGAGATTGGTTGATTGAGGGTGTTTGTCCTACTTGGCATTCATACGAGATACTAGTGTTGAGCCAACTCCCATGGATTTTGTTCCCATGGTTTGAGAGTTTGTAGATGTGTTTCTTACTAATCTTCCAGGTGTTCCTTTGGATAGGGATATTGATTTTGCTATTTGACTTGGATCCGGGCCTGAAACTCATCTCTATTCCTTCCTATCGTATGGCTCCAGCTGAGTTGAAGGAATTGAAGGATCCGTTACAAGATTTGTTAATGGAGGGTTTTATTTGCCCTTTTCTTTCTCCATGGGGAGCTCCTATGTCGTATGTAAGGAAGAAAGATGGATCCATGAGGATGTGTATTGACTATCGACAGTTGAACAAAGTAACAGTGAAGAACAAGTATCCTCTTCCTTGTACTGATGATTTGTTTGATCAGCTTCAGGGTGCATCTCTATTTTCTAAGATTGATTTGAGATTCGGTTAACATCAGCTGATGATTAGGGCATCAGATATTCCTAAGATAGTGTTCAAGATTCGTTATGGGCACTATGAGTTTTTTGTAATGTCTTTCGGTTTTACTAATTCCTTGCAGCGTTCATAAAGTTGATGAACGGGGTGTTTCGACCTTATTTGGATTCCTTTGTGATAGTGTTCATTGACTACATCTTGGTGTACTCCATGACTGGGGAGGATCATGATCGATATTTGAGGATTGTACTCTAGAGATTGAGGAAAGAGAAGTTTTATGCCAAGTTCTAGAAGTGTGAGTTTTGGCTTGATTCTGTGGAATTTTTGTGGGTATGTGGTGTCCAATGAGGGTATTCAAGCAGATCCAGCCAAGATTGAGGAAGTGAGGGGTTGGACCAGACCTACGTCGGTTACTGAGGCCTGGAGTTTTGTGGGACTTATAGGCTATTACTAATAATTTGTTCAGAGCTTCTTCAAAATTGCATCCCCTTTGACTACACTAACTCGTCAAAGTGTGAGCTTTCAGTGGTCTGATATGTGTGACGAGAGCTTTCAAAAGCTCAAGACCTTGTTGATGTCGGGTCCTGTTTTGACCTTACCCAATATTCAGATTACCCATTTTGAGGCATTGTACAACAGACAATATAGATCTCCGGACGGATGTTTTAATTTAATTGAGATGGATTCATTAGATATAGACTTGCTTAGAGATGCCATGAAGCAGGTTTATATGATCCAGAGTAGACTTTTGACTGCCCAGAGTCGACAAAAGATTTATGCAGATTGGACAGTTTGAGCCCTAGTAATCATGGAGGGTGATCATGTTTGGCTTTGAGTGTCACATATGAAGGGTGTGATGATGTTTGAAAAGAAGGGAAAGTTTAGCCCTAGATTCATTGGACCCTTTGAGATATTTTTACATGCGGTAGAGGTGGCCTATAAGTTGACCTTGGCACTTAGTTTGTCAGTTGTGCATCTTGTGTTTCATGTCTCCATGCCTCAAAAGTATGTTCCAGGTGAGTCCCATGTACTTTCCCTTGATTCAGTGGAGTTAGGTCCAAACTTATCTATTAACGAGGAGACTAGCTATCTTGGACAGGTAGGTCCGAAAGCTTAGGAAAAAAAGACTGCCTCAATAAAGGTACAATAGAAACATCATGCAATTGATGAGGCGACTTGTGAGATGATATACGTGTTAGATATCCTCAGCTTTTTTAAGCTCTAGGTACTTTATTTTGCTTTATGTACAAGGCCGAACATGGTTTTTAGTGGTGGATAATGTAATAACACAGTCGGTTATTTTTTGTTTTTCTGTGAAATTTACAATTTTTTCCTCCCATGATTGACCCCGAGTCTTCTATTTTTGAGTTTTGAAAAGTTGGTTTTGAACTTTGAGTTAAAGTTGAGAATTTGGTAAGCTTTGAGTTTGAAAGGCTAAGTTTTTAATAAAGTGATTTTTGGTATCATTTAGAGTTCCGTGTTTTGGAATGGAATTTCGATGATTCAATCCATATCGAAATGTAAACTTTGATCCGTGAGAGTTGTCGGTTTCATTTTCTGAGTCTTTGAGGAGTTGAGGTCCTAAGTTGTAAGTTGTGGAATTTTAGCCTTTGGGTTGACTTTGGTCAATGTTCGAGGTTCAGATGCTTGGATCAGAATTTCGAGAGTTCTTTTGGATTCAGGGGGTAATTTTAGGCCTAGTTAAGGTCTTAGTTGATTTTTGAGAGGTCCTGAGATTGTTTTAGTCTTTTTAGGCATGACTTAGTTTCTTGTAGTTTTCACAGATGTCGAGTCAAGGAGACCTCAAATTTGTATTTTTTTACGGTTCTATTAAGTCTAGAACGTTGAGTATAATTGATTTGTATATGTGGTTTGTGTGCATGGGGATCCGAACAAATCTCGAGGGTCCTTTTGATGTTTTGACTGTTGGCTTATTTTTCTGATGTCTGAATGCTGGTGTGCTCCATTTTTGCGAGAGATGGCTCGCAATTGCGAGGCTCGCTTTAGTGAGGCTTGGGTCGCTTTCGCGAAGGTTCAACCTTGGTTGACCTTCGCATTTGCGAAGCAGCCATCGGTTAAGTAACCTTCGCTTAAGCGAAGGTCTAGTCGCAGAAGTGAGGCCCACATTTTTAACGGGATTCACTTAAGCGAACCCCTGATCGCTTATGCGATACCTGAGAGGGTTTTGCCTGCAAATTTCGGGGATTAATCCCCATTTCACCATTTTTTTTAACTTAGGGAACCCTTGGTGACGAATTTGAAAGGATTTTCTGTGCTAAATCAATTGGGTAAGTTTTCTTGATCCTAAACCTTGATTGTCCTTTAATTATTTATGAATTCTAACATCAAAATGACGGATTTTGGTGTGTAAATGGTAAGGTTTTTCAAGAACCCAAATTATCAGCTAAAATGGATATTTTAAATTGATTTTAAGTCCTTTTCAAAATGATTTTCCCTAATGAGTTCCTGATAAACACTTAACTACACCTAGGAACCATCTATGAAGCCTCTACTGTATAAAGATGAGTGTCGGGACAAGACCCAAGATTCCTCAAACACTATTACTAATAACTCACAAAACTGGAGTCCTCCGGAAGCAAGGAGGTCTTACTCAAAAGCTGACGAGCAGATGAAATGATCTCAACGGACTCTTGTTGAGGATCCTAAGAACCTGTATCTGCATCATTAAAAGATACATGTCGAATGACATCAATACATTAAATGTACGAGTATGTAATATTGTTCAATAACAAATAACTAAATGAAAGAACTATAATGTATATAGGTATATACTCAACTGGATGTAAAAAATTAAAGGAATGAAATCATTTAAAACTTTACCAAAAACACTTACTCATCTCTGAACCTCAATATAATAAGTGATATATTAAAAATACACTTTTAACTTTATTTGGGAGATTCTCTAACCGACAACCATCACTATAAGCTACGTTATGATACAACGTCTCAACCGTACTGCCAGAACTGTCTTATACCTTGCAGGGGTATAGAATACCTCAACTAAGTGGATCCACTAGATCTGCCCGAAGGCACTTAACATTCATCTAAAAAGTATGATCTTGTACCCATGTTGGCATACATCGTTTATGAGGAATGTGAATTATTTGAACTCATCCTCATAACGATGCTCAATACTACTCTCAATAATGTATACTCAGGCTCAATGTTTAAAAACACACTCTTCCTCTAGTTTGAGATAATTCCTCAAACTATCCTCATAAAAGAGGTAACTGCTCTGAAATATCTCTAAACTCATTAAATCATTTAAAAATAAAAGTTTCTCTTTTCTCAATGTAAAAATTGATACCTTTGGGAATACTTAGTTCCCTTATACTCTTACTCAATTCATATTTGAAAACTCTTTCTCATAAATATATCAAAATCATATTGTGATATGATCATTGATGACTCGAGAAGTCATACTGCATAAAAATTGACAGCATATCTAGATACCATACTGCTTAAACACTGATGACATACTCGATTGTCATATTAATCATGTTTTAAAAACTCTTTCTCAAAACTCATCTTTACTACCTCAAAAACTTAGTTTAAAACTCAAGTGTTGGCTTTAAAAAGCTTCTTAAGATTTATAACTTAAAATAGGTTTCATGTTAAATTATAGACATGAACAAATCAACTCAAGGATCTTAATAACAATATAGAAACTCAATACCAAGAAATTAAGGACTCGAGAACTCAGAACTCAACGATACTTCTCATCTTAAAAATACTTAATTCATAGGGTTCATGCTGAAATATAGACATAAACAAATCTACTCAAGAATCTTAATGCATAAAATATAACAATTCAATAATTAGGAATATAATTTAAAAAAGAATCAGGAACTCAAAAACTCAAAATGAACTCATCTCAAATCTAGGGATAGAAACCTAGATTACTCATTTACTAGTTTGAAAGTAGATGTAGGGCATAAGGACGAAGTAGTCCAACACTATGATAGCCTTAAATATCTGAAAGAACAAGGTTCTTGAAGAATATTGAAGAAGAACTTGATTAGAAGCCTTGAAACCCTAGCTTGAAGGAGAACAATCAAGAAAACCTTTCTTGACATTCTTGAAATAGTTTTTTTTAAATCTCTATGACCAAGAATTATGATTTTAATTAGTGAATCAAATTGTAGTGAAGAATTTGAGTTAGAAATAATGGAATTCGTGGAGAATGACTTACCTTGAAGAATAATCTTGAAAAAGATTGAAAGAATCTTGAACGGAAGTCTTATAGCTTGATTTTTTTTTCTTAGGGTTTTACCTTAGGGTTTGAGAGAGAACAGAGTGGAGGATTAAAAGATGAAAATATGATTGATTTGGGTCTTTAATTTGTCAAGAAATTCTTTTAGGGTTTTCTTAGAGGTAAAAAGACAAAAATGACCCTTTTTAAATATTTTTCCGTCGGCTAATACGTCACTGCACTGTATCAAGTTAATAAAATGGTCATAATTTTTTACTTGTAACTCGGATTGTTGCGAAAGTTATGGCATTGGAAAGAAGATTCAAGTACCTTTAATTTGATAGGTTATGGGAGACGTAAATCTTTATATTCTAAGAGATATGATTGTTTGAAGTTGACCCAAGTAGAATCTTACATCAAAACTTAATCGATATGGAAGCTTTCAACTCAACTTTGTGCTAGGGGATTCTAGTGACCTTAATTCATATTCAAATCTATTCCACAATAAATAATTGACCTTTACACATATGAAAAATTTAAGAATAACCCAATATGACCTTATATGCAAATAAAGAATAGTTTGGGCTTTAGCTTAAAAAAATTTGGGGTGTTACACTTAACTTGTATCAAGAATTTTTGGTTCACAAAAGTTATCAACTATATCAATTATTTTTATCTATAACAGGTTCATAGTCCAAAAGATCCCAAATAAATTTGATTATACTCAAAGCTAGGGATGTCAAATGTGTAGGTTGGGTGAATATTAGAGATATTAAAATATGTTGAAATGGAAATCAAATTGGTCATGACCTACCCAAATATACATAGGGTTCAAATGAGTTAGGATCAAATGGTCTAAAAATCAGTTGGACCATGACCCGCCCAATTTGACCCGCTTAATATCGATAATGTTAACATATTTTTATTTAAATTTTATAGCCATAATTTGAATTTCAACTCAAGAAAATAAAAAAATAAGTTAAAATATATGGATAAATACTAGGAGATATAAAATAGATAGTAATTCATACCTACAATATGAGAATATACATTACACCAATGCAAATAAAGAGTCTTAAAATGGGTTGAAATTGAAGATTAAATTGGCACAACTTAAGATTATTTTAAATGGGTTAAAGATTGAATGAGTTGAGATCGACCCAATTCAAATTATCTTGAGCGCAACCCATAAAAGTTCTGGTGGTTGGACGGATTACCAATATTTAGGCTCATTTTGACACCCGTACTCAAAGTCCATCTATATTTTAATTTTTTCTATATTTTAAAAATATTTCTTATAAAATATGTAGGATTATTAAAAAAATTAGTATTATCTCTAAAGGAAATAATGTCCAACAATGGTTTCATATATATATATATATATATATTGTCTCTCATTTCTCCAATGACTAGTTAACGGCTAGTTTGACTCTATTAAATGTAGGAAAAATAATTTACTTAATAATATGTGTACCAACTTTCAAGAGATAGATTGTGTTACCTTAATTTTATCAAACTTTTCTTGTATAAAAGCCAGTCACCAATCCAAACAAAGGAAGTCGTATTCTTCTCCTCTATCCATTAACAATGAGTGATAATGGTTTTTCACATATGGGTTATCGTTGTCCGAGACCATGGGATGACGATGATTTAACAACTTTTCATGGAAAATCATACATCAATGACAACAAGAATAGCGGGGGGAAAGAGTATATGATTAATCTTTTAATCAAAGAAGCTTCAAATGTAATTTCAGTACTGGAGGGCACTTTCCCAGATTTTTTCAAGGGAATTTATCGTGTGATCGTGAGTGATGAGAGTGGGAGAGAGTTCAGTACAAGGAGAATAGTTGGAAGGCCAGTGCCAATGTGGAACGAGGTTATTCAGATACACTTTAGTAGCTATCCTATTGGTCAGAAACTGAAGTTAAAAGTAGTTCATGAAAATTGTTACAGTGATCCAGGAACTTCTACAGGTGAAGTTGTGATTGGAAAAGCAATAATTCATGTGCATGAGAAACTAAAAAAGTGTTTTGGAAAAGCAAGAGTTATTGAATTAGTGAAACTGATTGTGCTTGTGAAGAGGGTGGAAGCACTTCTTAGCTTTGAAATCGTTCTCACAACTATCAAGATTGAATAAAAGGTATTTGTTGAAATTTGCTTTTAGTAATTATTGTAAATTTTTAACATAAATATATTTCTAGTTTTAGAATGAATATGAATATTACATTTTCATTAGATTTCGTTTAGCTTGTTAAGGTACTTTATTTTTTTCCATTTTAAATTATGTAACTTTTTTATTCTAAGTTGGCTATAAAAAGCTCTTTATGCTCATAGAAATATTAAGAGACATTTTCAATATATATTTTCAATCCCTTTTAGTGCACCATCTATTTAAAATCAATAGTGATACTGTAACACCTCAGATTTGGGAAAGGCTTGAAAGGGGTCAAGTGGGAAACTCACAAGCCAAACTGGACCATGAAACCCTCCACAGAGCCCCAGACGGGTTGTGAAGGGGACCACGAGCCGTGAGATGGATCATGGTAAGTCCCCAGGACCTGCTGTTCAGGCGTCCCTCCCATGAAGGCCTAGACAGCCTGTGGAGAGGTTGAAGGGCCATTAAGAAGGTCGTCAAGTGGTCGTCAAGAGTGGGCCTTCTCCCCTAGCCACTAGTCAAGGACCACAAACCGTTAGACGGACCACTGGTGCCTATGAAGGGCAGTGAAGGCCACCGTCAAGTGTGTCCGTCAGCTTTTAAGTCATGGCTTTTAGGTCTTTTCCTAATTGTTTTAATTCAATATTATGTCGTATTACCTTTTATCCAAAATCCTATATAATGATATTTAACTCCCAAAATCACCAAATGCACATCATTCTCTCAATTTCCCAAAAGAAGAACAAGTTTATCCTCTCCAATATTTGTCTCTCTAGAAGCATGAAGAAGAAGACTGGGGTTTCAAGCCAAGTCTCCAATTTCACATTGATTGTAAGCTCTTGGCATCGAGGTATTATAGTCTTCATCTATGGAGCCCTTTCCTCTGTAGATGTTTTAAATTCTCCAATTTTGAAGTTATAAATCTCCAATTGAAGTTAGGATTTTCTTCTATGTCATGAGTTCCTTTCAATATTGATATAATAAATTGTTTTATGAAGTATTATGCTTGAATTGAGATAGTTCCATATTTTAAATATGAATCCCATGAACCTATGCTTAACCCATATTTTCTATATTTTCATGATTGAAAGTGGGGTTTGAACTATGAAAGGTGGACTATGGAAATATGCTTGTTCTTATGAAATTGATGAAATGTGATATAAGTTGCTTTGAGAGTAAAGCATAAATAATGTTGTTGTTGATTGTTGTGAAAGTATTTCTCACATAATTACTCAATACATGAATGTGAATGATTTTCTCACATAAAGGATTCTAAGGTTGAAAGGTCTTCTCACCTAAAATGAACCGAAGTTAAGGAGTTACTGTAATGATAATGCTAGAGGCGATTACCCATGTCCTCTAATGGTAAGACAATAGGTGATTACCCATGTCCCTTAAAGATAAGATGAATATGATTGATGATTATTCCATGGGAATTAAGCTTAGTACCGAGTTGCCAAGTGGCAATTACCCGTGTCTCCTAAATTACGTGACATCATAGGTTGTCTAGAGAAACATTAGCTAGTGGATCCGCTTAAGCTAGAAGTTCATGGTTCTTACCTTGGCAAGTGCGAACACCTCTTTTTGGTGTGGGGTAAACATTGAATTCCATGTAATAGCTCACATGGTCTCTATGTCGGTTAAAGCTAATTTCCCACAACAAGTATAATGATGAACTAAGGTTACTTCAAGAAGTATTTCACAAGTGTTCAAAGATGAGTTTTGCTTGCATTTGACCATGATTATTATGATGTATTCTAACCTTTTACTTATGATTTTAACTTGGTCTTTGCATGACATGAAAGGTCCTTTTTAGTATGATTTTATATCTATATGCATTGCTATCATACTTGGTACATCTTTGTACTAACACGTACTCTTGCCTACATTGTTTCCCAAATGTAGGGTCTGACGATCCAATTTCTCATCCACATGGTTAGAAGTCACTTCGGCTTTAATTAGTAGTGGTGAGTCCTCATGTTCCAAGGATCAAACCTTTTATCGCTTTCAGTTTTTACCTTTCAGATATTGTACAATATGACAGGGTTACGTCCCGATCACTCTTGCTGTAATAGATGGCCTTTGAGACTATGTAGACTTCCGCTTCATTTGTTTTTTTCAAAATATTTATGATATGAATTGTGTTTTAAATATCTTGATTTTCTATAATATTGTTTATGCATCCTAAGTGGCTTGTGTAGGGCTTTTTGGGGTCATATACGCCATGTTACACCTAAAGTACCTTGGGTTGTGACAGAAACCACATGTTGGCCCTTACATCACTTGTCAAATAACTCATTTAACCTTTGTAAGTAAATTTTTATTCAATGATTGCAATTACATTACTTACTTCAATTATCATGAGTTACTAAACCCCACAATCAATTATTGTGGAATCACTGACGACTTGATCTAAATAAAGGGTGTTTGCAAAATAAATTTTGCATTATGATTGTATATCTTATTAGTTCTTTCATCTTCCCTAGGTTTGACTTGTTTGGGTAAAAGTGTGTAAAACCTAGAAAAATAGCTAAATAATGAGGATTCAAGATTTAGAACTCGTCTAATGATTGATGTTGTAGCAAGATTAACTAACTTTGAAAAAATGCCATTTATTTGAGATTAACACTTTTAGTTCAAGAGAATAAAAGTGGCATGCATTTAATTTGGTTGAGAAATGATTAAATATAGTACAAGAATGATAAACTGATAACTAGCATTATAAGGTGGAATTCTGTATTAACCCGAATTAAGTAATATAGTCTCAGTGAACACAATCCTAATTTCTCTCTCTATAAACTCTCAATTAAAATTAGCATTGTTAGAAGTTACAAGTTATTAATCGATACTACAATCATTCAAATCCCTCCAAAATTTTCCTTTTCTTTGGAATTAAATAGGTAATAGTAAATAATTATATTTTGCTTAGTTCTCGCCTTATTTGTTGTGAGATTCGACCCCAACCTTGTAAGGTTCGATATTTGATAAGCACCATGTTATACTTCTTTATTGAAGGTGTAATTAGAGCGTATTAATGTCTCACTTGATCTTATTTATGAATGATATTTATAAACATTTGATTTGTTAATTACTTGTATTTTTAACTCATATGTGAAAATTTTAGTTCTTATCTGTATACTTTCAAAAATTATACAATTTTAGGTCTATTTGTATATTTTCAGTGATTTTATGCAATTACTTGTTTGTATATATGTGTAGCTCCCCTTAAATCAGACCTTGAAAAAATTTATTTAGACTAGTGTCACGGAAGAAATCTACAACTTGTAGAAGTATCGACAGACCATAGGTGGAATCATAGAACCATGCTCTAAAAAATTGTTCTCAGGTCCAAGTTTCACGGACCAGACTACGGATTGCATAACCTTCTACGATTCGTAGAAAGGCCTCGTGGAACCTAAGTCCTAAAACAACCCCAATAAGTATTCCATGATTGAGCAGGATGGAGTTCCTACGTGCCGTAGAAAGGATCCATAGACCCCAACTTTGGAGATCCAGAACTGAAGTTGCCAGAGCACCCAAGTACAACATTTATGTCAAAGCTTCTGCAGTTCACCTTTCGACCTCTAACCTTCACTTCATCTACTGGCTTGAAGGCACTTGCCTTCTTCTTCCCTTTTGGCACTAATTCACTATAGGCTGAATAGAACTCCCAGACCCAAGTAGGAATGTATGGGCCGCGGGGTTTGGTGAAAACCTCGAACTTGTAGAATCTTAGAGTGTTCCACACCTCTGGATGTATGTCCACCAAACCGTCAGTATATAATCTCTTTTATTCTAATATGGTTCTCAATCCCTCGGCCTTTAATCGATTGAGTGACCGGGGATGAAGACCCTGAGCAGGTGGTGCTTCAACCACTGTATGTGCTGGAGGAGGAGTTGGAGCTGAAGATGGAGGGGTAGGTATCTGGGGATCCAGAATCCTAGATGGATCATGTAGTAATTTGGAGCATAGCTCCGCTCTCCGAGCCTATAACAATTGGTCATCCTCCGGCTCAGAGATGGAAGCCAGAGAATCAATCTGAGAGTCCTCTTCACTGTCGGATGTGGTGAGGTGTGTTTCGTAAACCCCTCACTATCTGAACTTGTCTCCGCATGTGTCACAACCACGAGCGCCTTGCCCTTGCCTTTACCTCCATTTGGAGGTAGTTTTGTTGCCTTAGCTCGGGAAGCAGCCGCTTCCTCATCGATTATAACTCCACGTGCCCGCTTTCGGGGTGGCATGTCTCTACCAACGACTTTGGGTCTAGGCATTCCTGCAAAACAATGTAGTTTCTTAGAAAGAGTCAAGAAAAAATTCAAATAATAAACTGCAGGAAGACTTGTCGATCAGGTTGGTGAATCGCCAAACCACATTGGTGAATTAGGTCGGGCTCGCCAAAAGTTACAGTACAAAAATTGCAAAAAATCAAAGTTGGTCGGCAATGTCCAGGGCCATTCGGCGGATCGCCGACACTAATCGGCGAATTAGAAGTAGCTCGCCGAAAGTTACAGTGCATTTATAGAAATTAAGGGCGATCAGAAGAGACTTTCGACGAGTCGCTGAGTGAACTCGGCGAGCACAAGCATATCGCCGAAAGTTATAGCATTTAAAGCCTAAAAAGGAGAAACAAAAGGTGATCTAAGGGGACTTAGGTGAACCGTCGAACCACTAGACGAGCTCGACCAAGCTCGCCGAGTAGTCCAACGTGCTAGTTTTTCACCCTAACTTCAAAATCAAGCCCGCAGCCCACAAAAACAAAATCACACACCAAAAACATGCAATTGACACTAGACCCATATGACTCATGCCTTCGGGGTACTCAAACTTCCCCCGATTTGGCCGAAATTGACCAATTGACGTCTTTTGCCTTAAGAATGACGTCAGCCACTCCATCATCGGGCAAAATACGATAATTAGCACAATCCAGGGTTACTCAGAGTTCACCCCGCCAGACCCATAATATATTCAACACAACCCAACAATTTAATCATTTATAGACATGAAAATTAACCATTTTACAACCAATTAATTACGAATTCATTCAAAGACGGGAAAATGAATAATCATACGATGATCAAAATGACATTACCCACAAATATCAACAACAAAGCATCAAAAGCATTTTATTTCAACCAACAATTAAGTTTAGGGTCGGAAAACCAACCTTATATGCTGAAATTTGTAAAGCTAGGAGGCAAAGTAATTCCCAAATCCGCTACGAGCAAAGATTCCAAGCAAAACGAGAGTAAAAATGCAAGAATATGAAAAGTCTAATATCGGTGAGAGTTCGGTAGTAGAAAAAGTGAGAAAGTGAATGATTTTTTAATTTAAACCATTCGCCCCTTTTAAAACTCCTAAGTTTGTGCGCCAGGCGGCGAAGTAAGTCGTCTTCGCCACCCATTCGGCGATGCACCGAGTGGTACTTCAGCCCGTCGAGTTTTACAGAACCTCCAGTAATCCAGGTGGTTCCAACAGCGATCCAACTCGAGCTCGCCGACCTATTCGGCGAGTCATCGACATGAATTTTGGCTCGCCTAGTTGCCATTCTCCAAAAATTTCAACTTTTCAACATGCACATTCAACACCCATTGTTCAAACAACTTAAACAAAAGCATTAAACCTTGGGTTGCCTCCCAAGAAGCACCTTATTTAACATCGTGGCACGACGTGGATACACTTTCAAGGTTCATTTTTTGGGTTGGCCAAGGTATCACTTGGTAGACCCCCTTTTGGCCTTGGGTTCAAATGAGATGAAATTTGACCCATTTGCATTTTTAATTGCTTTATGGACACTGAGTGTGAGGTGACTGTTTGATTAAGTATAAATACACCCTCTTTCATTTCTTTCAAAATATTGTCCGACCCTTCTACCTTATTGAGAATGCGTGAAATCATGTCTTTCGTACGGTCGTTCTTCGAGTCAGCCCTTTGTTCCTTAGGCTTTTGATGTTCATGAGGTGGGATGTATCTGTCCTTCTCGCCATTTCTTTTCTCCCAAGCATCGTTACAATCACTCCATTCTCTATCACGATCTCTCTATCTGTCATATCTATTCCAACCTGGATTTCCATCCGGCCTTGGGTAGTTTGAACGAAAACCTCCTCCTTGATTTGCAAGAAAGTTCACTTCCTCATTGTACAACACCTCAAATTGTGCTTCATCAGGATTTTCTCCACCAATTCCAACAACGTTCACACTTTTCGACCCACTACCCATCACATTTTTCGCCAAGATATCCAGTTGGGTCATCATTTTGGCCATATTTTGGTTTCTCTCTTGATCCTTCTCGATCTGATCTTTTGTTATTCTAAAAGTGAGAGGAGACACTTGGTCCTCACGAGTGTACCATGCTCTATTAATCTTGGTCATGTCATTGAGGAGTTCAGTTGTTGCTTCATAAGGTTGTTGCATTATACCCCTGGAACAAGTTGATCAGAAACACATTTGTTTATCGAGTCAAGACTCATATAGAAGTATTGTAACATCACGTTGTTTGGAAGTCTGGGAGTCGGACATTAAAGTACCAACTTTTGAAATCTCAACCACGTCTCGGGGATTGGTTCACCTTCCAAGCATTTAAACCCTGAATACTATCTCTTAAAGTCATCATTCTTGACGGAGGAAAGAACCTTATGAAGAAAGCCACTGTTAGTTCATCTCAAGTAGTATGGAATTCCTCGGGAGATCAGCTAACAACCTGGTAGCTTCTCCCATCAAAGCGAATGGAAATAACCGGAGACATACTGATTCTTGAGAGATATTCTTGAATGAGAACGGTCCACAAACATCGACGAAATTTCGAATATGCTCATACGGATCCTTATGAGCCACCCCTCCATACAATCATTTCATTTGTAAGAGCTGAAGCATGGTGCTAGTGACATGAAAGACAACATTTCCATCAATAGGGGTAGACGTATAACACCAACACCACCTAATTGGATCGGGTCATTAACATCATTCAAGTTACCGATATCGTCTTGGTGGCCAACTTGGCTACCATTACTCCCGTTAACGCTAATTTCTTCCTCTGTTCAAATAAAGCCAACACAAACACAAAACAAAGTAAGTTGATTCAACTACAACATAAGAAGATCAAAATTCAAACTTCAATAATAGAATTCTAAACAACACCACTACCCGACAGCGGCATCATTTTTTTATAAACGCTCAACTACACCTCATCCAATACTAGGTGTAGGCAATTGTAATCTAGTATAAAACCCAATAAAGAGTTGGGGTTGAACCCACAGGGAGCGGTACAAGTTTGAATTCAGTTATGAAGTTACAAACGTAATCTAATTGATGGTAGGAATAGAAATTATCGTACAGATATAGATAAAGCTAAGGGTTGACAAAGAATGTCAGATTGGGGTTTGGTTTGTCAATTAATCAGCTAAAACAAATACAAAAACAGGTGAAACAATGATATAGAAAGAAATTCTCGGGATGTGATCGATCATAGGCTAATTTCGCTATATGGGAATTGAAATTACTAACAAATTGCTACATCTCAGTGGGTAGGCTAAACTATAAGTGTAAGAGTTTTCTCTCAAACAACTACTACGATTCAAGTGAGTTATCTCGAACCTCAACAAGCATATCAATATAAACAGCCCAAAACCTTAATTCATCTACTCTCTCGAGCTAGATAGGTAGAATCGAGTTTAAGATTCACTCTCTCAAGATGAACCCATATCAACCCAATAACTACAATCATTAATCGAAAACCTTGGTTCTAAAACCTCTTTCTCAAGCAAGCCCATAACTCTAAGCTAGAATTGCATTTGCAACTACAATTCATAGATTAAAACACAACTAATGATTAAACCCACTTCAATTAAGCATTTAAATCAGTAATAACAATACCCATAAGATAATTAAGCCAATAATCACATTATCACACTCCAAGAATTGGGGTTTTAGCTACACATCATAAAAAGATAAAAACAATTACCAACTAGATTAGCCATCAGCTGGTTAAAAGTCTCCAAGTCTTTACAATGCTCCAAAATGATTCAGTTCAAAGACCCACTTGTAAAACCTCAAATTTAAGCTTTAAAATCTTCAAAGTCTACAGTGGAAACTCAAAAATTAAGAGAAAATTCAAACTCTCAAACTTGGGGAATCAAAACTACTCTCTCCTTATTTTAAATTTCAATTTATAGTTGCTCGGGTTTTAGCCTGAAAGGCCATTGGGCGAAGTAAGTCGGGCATCGCCAACCCAGTCAGCGATTTGTCATTCTCTCCAATCCATCCTTGATTTGCATTTGCCATTTGTCCTCCAAGTCTGATCAAGGTTGCCATCGCTGAGATGTTTGGTGATCTGCAGACTTACCATTCATGTCGCCAAATTAGTTCTTCCCCAGGGCTGGCACGCTGGAACTTTGGGCGTACTAAAGAGCCACTCGGTGGTTCGCCGAGTAGTCTTGGTGATCACCAGGGTTGCTTTTCTTCACTTCTTCAGCTTGTTAGTTCCTTTTTGCTCGCTAGTGTCCTTGCCTTGCTCCTTAGACTTCATAGCTGCAAATCAACACTTTAACATTAGTTTAGAGCATAAATTAGGCATTTTAGGACACTTATACTATCAGAACAAAATCCTAAATGAGTCAAAATCTTGGACTCATCAGTTCCTAAAGCCTTGAGTAATGTTTTCAAGTATAATATTTCAATTTCAAACCTTATTTTGGAATTGGGTATTGCGTTGATTGACCCACCTTCCAAGGAATTGTTGTGGGTGTTGTCGTTTCCGGAAAGTGATTGTGAATACTTTATTGTGCATAGATTGTGTGACTTTGAAAATTGTTTGGAAGGGGAAGACTCAACTTTTGGAGTGATTGTTGATTGATTTAAGACAAGTGATCTCCAAATTTTGTATTCTAGTCAAATTTGTATGCTTACTTCGTGCTTGTGTGTTGGGAGTAATGAAGATGAGGTGAAGGGTTTAATTGTGCACTTGATACATCTAAATGAATAAAAAGGGGTTGACATGAAAAAGGTTATGTGATGAACATGGTGATGTGAATTGCCTTATTGTGACCCTTGTTGATTGATTGATGAAATGAATGTGGACTTGAATTGTGTGAATTTTTATCTCTTCCATGTGGTATACTATTGCTTGTATGCATTGATTGTGAACATTGTGATGAGACATGTGATAATTTATGATGTCAAGGTATTTGCCGACGAGTGATTTGATGTCGAGGTCTTTGCCGGCGAGTGTTTATAAAGCCGATGAGAAATGGTTCCGATTAGTAATTTGACATAAAGACAATGGGAAATTGTCCGGCTAGTGATTGATATAAATTTGATGGGAAATGGTTTCGGCTAGTAATGTGATATAAAGTCGATAGAAAATGGCTAGTGATATTGTGTCGATGGGAAATAGTTCCGACAAGAGATTGATCATTGTGACTTGATGCATTTGATGCTTATGCGTGACTTACTTGTTGATTGTGATTGTTGTACTTGTTACATGTAACTGAACTACTTGACATTGAGATTGACTTATTTGATTTGTTGAATTGTGAAGATTGAAATGCGTATATTGGGCCTTATGAGCCGTGTATTGTAGAATTGCTAGGTTGGGCTGATTTATGTGTAGGTTTTAATTTGAGGAGGTTCGGTTGGAGTGTAAGGGGTATTCAATTTCTAGCTAGTTGTTTTGTTTAGTAGGTTGCTTGCTGGGTACCGTGTTGTTGGTACTCACCTCTTGCTTCTACATTTGTGTAGGTTCTGAGCCCAGACCCGTGTGACCTTCTTCTTTTCCTAACAGTCGAGGCTCGTTGAAGGATATGAGAGGTAGTTACTTGTCATCCTGGCGGGTCCTCTTTCCCTTTTTTCTTTTAAGCTTTGCTACTTGAGAAACAAAGATTAAGACTTGTATCTATCTTTCAAATTATGTAATTTCATTATTGACTTGTACACGTGACAACCAGGTTTTTGAATATTGTTTAGAATGAATAAGTTTTCTACCTTTTTCTTGTTCTTGCTTTACTATTTTCCGCATTTTCTTTCTTTATCATTAGGTTGAGAATGACTTGTATTGGTGGGAAAAGACAAGTGTCATCATGTGCATTTTTGGATTGTGACACAAATACATATAGTGTAAGCATATACGTATTTTATTCTTCCATACAAATTAATTTCTAATGGCTGCAAATATTAGAACATGTCCTAGTTTTATTTTGTTCGAGTAAAAAGGTATAAATTAGGAAGAAGAATTAACGACAAGAATTTGGGGTTCCTAACCCCCATCTAATGGTTGATGTTATAGAAAGGTTAACCAACTTAGAGCAATTGTCCATAGTCTTATTGCCATCAATTTTAGTTCGAAAGAATAAGAGTAGCATTCTTTTAATTAACTTGAAAAATGACTAAGTGAAGTACTATAATCGATAAGCCTGCACATCTAGCACTAGAAATATTTATTACTGGAAGTTATCTGAAATTAGTCAAAAGGTCATGGTTACGCAACCCTAGTTTCTCTCTTAATTACTTCTCTTTTTGTTGAAATATCATTAGTGTTAACTAGTTGAAACTGATATAAAATGATAGGCAATTTCCACAACTCTTTTTATTTTTTACAAACATAAGTAACTAGTAGGAATAATTGCATACGACCTGGTCTTTGCCTTATTTCATCTGGTATTCAATATCAACCTAATTGAGTTTTATATTTGAAAACGATGTGTTATAGTTCTTAACCAGAAGTGTAATTAGGACGTATTTAGTTAGATCTTAGGATCAACGTTAGGTCTCACGGTCGGGGTTGGGTCTTTGGGTCATGTTAGAGTGAGGTCTTAGTATCGGGGTCAAGTGTATGGGTCGAGTCTCAATGTTGAGGTCGAGGTCGGGATCGGATCTCAAGGTCAAATCTTCAGGTTAGGGTTAGGGTCGGATCTCAAGATCGGGGTCGTATATCAAGGATAAGGTTTAGGTAGAGAAGGGTGTCAAGGATCAGTTGGGGTTAAGGTCAGAGTTGGATCTCAAGGTCAAGATTAATGTTGGGTCTTGGGTTATGGGTCGGGGTCAAGTCTCAAGGTTAGGTTATAAGTTGAGGTCAAGTCATAGGTTTGATGTTATGTTTTGTGGTCTGGTTTGAGGTTGAGGTTGGGCCTCGAGGTCGAGTCTCGGGGTTGGGGTCTAATCTGAAGTCGAGGTTGGGTCTTGAGGTCGAGTCTTGGGGTTTGGGTCAGATTTGAGTCTCGAGGTTAGGGTTGGGTTGAGATTGGATCTTGGGGTTGGGGTCGAGGTTAGGGTTAGGGTTAGGGTTAGATCTTATGATCAATTTTTGGGGTTATATGTTGATAGATACCTGAGAGACTGAGTCCTTGGGGGAGAGAGAAAGGAGGCTAGAGTCATATTTTGGTGTCAATGTCGAGGTTGAATTTTTGGGTTGGAGCAAGGCTTGATTCTTGTGATCAGGCGTCAGAGTCAATGTCAAGTTGAGAGTTGGTTCCTGTGTTGGGTCAGGACATAGGTCTGTAGTCATGTTATTTGCCTATTTTATATCTAAATACCCTTGAAAAATATTTTGTCCTTACTTAACACCATAAAATAAGTAAAAAAACACTTATTTTTAAAATATTTTTCTAGGAAAACATTTTCCTTTTATACCAAACACACCCTCAATGTCTAAAAGAGTTATAAGGCTAGTACAAAAAAAATACTACTCTCTCCAACACAATTTATGTGACGAAATTGATTTTTTAGAGTCAATTTACTTAATTTTAAGATCAAAATGGGACTATATCAACTTGCATGTCAATTTGATGAGTTAGTACATTTAAATTATTTGCCATAGTTAACCTAATTTAAATCTCAAAAAGTAAAAATGTCACAAAAATTAGGATTAAAATAATTAATACTAATGTATTATCCATATAAATCATCTAACTTTTATAACTGGGGTATAGTAAATTAATGATTGAAATGTGAATTCTCCTTTTGTTTATATTTACTTGTCCATTTTCAAGTTTGCACATCCTTTAAAAAATAATAAATGAGATAAGTATTTTTTCCATAATATTCATATTAATTGATGTATAATAATAGATTTTGAAAAATAAGTAATTAATGATAATGATAAAACACACAAAAAATAATTATTTTTTTATACGTTAAAAAGTGATACGTAAAAAAGAAACCAAATTCCTCCTCTATTTAGAAACTATTCTATCTCTATTAGACATGTATACTATATACTAGTTATAGGACCCCGTGCCAGCACGGGGCCCAATATATATTACTTTTTTATCTCAATTTATGTGATATAATGGAACTTGAGAAGTTATCAAAATCTTTATAAGATTTTAAAACTATTTTAAGTTGTTAATTACGATAATTTATACTTTTACTTAATTTTAAAAATAATAAATATTACTCTCTTTGTTTCAATCTAGGTGGCATATATAGGATTTCAAAATTGGCCATTTTTTATGTCTTTTAAATATATTAAATTGTTGATTATTGTAATTTATATTACCCTTTTAACGTAATTTTTAAATAATACATGTCACTTCCCATATCTCAAATTATGTGGCATTGATAAATTTTTTGGAGTCAAGTGATATTTTTATGTGTATTTTAATATTTTTTAAATTGTTAATTATTGTGATTATAATACTTTTTACGTCAATTTCAAATAATATATGTTTATTATCTAACCCATTTTATGTGGTGCCAATAGAATGTCAAGAGTTAATCGAATATATTTTATATAACTTTTTAATATTCAGGTCAATTTCAAATAATATATTTTAATCATCTAACCCATTTTATGTGGTACCAATAGAATGTCAAGAGTCAATTGAATTTTTATATATAACTTTTAAATATTCAGGTCAATTTCAAATAATATATGTTTATCATCTAACCCATTTTAGGTGGTACCAATAGAATGTCAAGAGTCAATCGAATTTTTTATATATAACTTTTAAATATTCAGGTCAATTTCAAATATATGTATATCATCTAACCCATTTTATGTGGTACCAAAAGAATGTCAAGAGTCAATCGAATTTTTTATATAATTTTTAAATATTTATTGTTAATTATTGTGATTTATAGTATTATTTATATAATTTTTAAATTTATAACCAACAAAAAGAATAAGAGAAATAAATTTAATACAAAAAAATACTAAATATTAATGAAAAATATTATTATTGCAACTCTACTACATATACAAATGTTTAAATTAAAAAAAGGAAGGCAAAAGGGTCTGTTTCTATTCTTGGCCCTTCTACTTAATCATTTATCAACGGAACTCTTAAACTCAATTAAAATGAGATTTTTGATGTATAGCTCACTCTCCTTTATATAAATGACATGTCATATTCACGTCAAATATATTAATGCCATATCATAATTATTTTCATAACTATTTTTTAAAATTATTAACCAAAATTATTTAATAAAAGATAAAATAATAACATTTTAATTTATTTTTGGCATTAAAATAAAATTCCATGCATCCAATTCTCCCCAATTTCACTGTTTCATGACCAAAATCGACCGGAGAAAGCCATTGCCGCCGTCGTCGCCATCGCCGCCGTCGTCGCCACCTTTGCCAGAAAAATCACATATACTCTCTCCCTCACCCGTCTTCATCTTTGCCGCATACCATCACCATTTTTCTTTCCTCCTCCAACCTCCACAAAACCAACAACCTAAGCCACCGTTTTTCTTTCCTCCAACAACCTAAGCCACCGCACCACCAGATCTGGCCGAAAAACCTCTTCACCGCCATGACCGCACCCTCACCCACCTCGTTCTCCTCTCCACTGGCTAGTGCCGCCTCTCTCTCTCACTCTACTACGAAACAATGGTGGCGTGCACCACCAGCGCCGCTTCTCTCTCACTCCACTGCGATTCAATGGTCCAGTGAGCGCTGGTCCGCTTTCTTCCTCCGCAGTGAATCAGTGACCAAGATCTGCTAAATAGATGTTAAGTAATAAACTATGGAGAAGAAAAAAAAGTTTGGTCTGGCGATGAAAATTGCCAAAAAGGAGGGGTAGTGGGTGAAGAAGAAAGGACTTTTTAATTAATTTTTTTTAAAAAAAATATTTCTTTATAATTTTAATATTTTTTTAACCTAAAAAAGGTATTCACTCGCCTTAAGAGGCGTGGAGTTACACACTTTGGTCACCTCAGACATTTTAATGTCACATAAGTCTGTTCTATGGTCAGAGGGATTTGTTAAATTGTGTTTTATTGAGTATAAATGTTCAATTGACAAATGATTAAGTAGAAGGATTCAAAATATAAACTGATACAAGTATAAGGGTTCACCAGACCATTTTTCCAAAAAGAAATGAGGCAGCCGACATAGAAAAGTGAGCCCATGAGTTGGGCCCACACAGTTCAACAAAACAGTAGTATTTTTTTATAGGACATATTAGTCATTATGTAAATGTTAATTGGTGTTTTGGTACACCTTTAAAGCATGAGATTACAAAGGCTTAATGAAGGAAAAAGTAGAAAATTCCAAAAATACCCTTGTCATACAAGCAGGCATGTTGACACAAGAGATTACAAAGGCTTAATGAAGGAAAAAGTAGAAAATTACAAAAATACCCTTTGTCATACAAACATGCATGTTGACGAAGACATGTCTGTATACTCTTCTAACTATGTATTAGTAATTATTACAATAGGAAAATTTTATGAATTAAAGTAGGAGGAAGGCTCTATTTACATAAATTAAAAATATTTAGTGTTCTTTTGTTAATCTTTTAAAAAAAAATTCAACTCATAGAGGAAACCAAACTTTTGTTAAGGAAGTGGACGATACTTTTATTTTCAGATGTTGATTAAATACTATTTAAATAATCTATTTTTTTTTTATACTTTTCAAGATTTAATTTTTTTATTTGAATAATATACTTATACATATATATAATTTTATTTTTTATTTTTTTATATATTTTAAAAATAATTTAAACTATAATATTCAATAATTTTAAAGATAAAAAGTATACTAAAAAAATAATTTATTTAACTCTCAAAATTCATACCTAAATTAGTACGAAAAGAATAATTAATTTTGTTTTAGCTTTGTTCTTGTTTTAGCTGACCACTTTAAAGAAAGTTCATCGAATGGCAAGTTGGCACGTGCACCATTCACATGGCACGTGTGTGATGATCATAATTCACACGCATGAGAGCACCCGAATATAGTAGGTAAAACATCACTTTAGGATGAAAATACTACTTTTATTTGTCCATTCATTCATTCTGCATTCATCAGAATTAGGGGGTGTTTGAATTGTTTTATTTAAGTGATTTATATGTTAAAATAAAAAAAATTAAAAGCTAAAAGTCATAAGTCATGAATATTTTATTTTTTAGTTTTTGAACTTATTTTTGGTACTTTTCAACCTAAAAGAATGTGCTTACAAGTACTTTTGTATTATCCAACACTTTCAAAAAAAAAAATTAACGAAAAATACTTATTAAAAGTCAAAAACCACTTAAAATAAGTCAATTCAAACACTCATTTATTTATTAAGAAAAAAAAAAGATATAGTTTATTAAATGATTTAGATATATTTAGATATTTTTTGAAAATTGAGTAATATTTAAAAAGACTATTTTATTATTAAGGATATAACTGAAAATAATTGGAAGCTTTGATATTAAATTTCTAAAAAATGAATTAAATTGGGATGGAGACGGCTAAGAAGTTTGAGGAATGGAGATGGAGTACAATGGCTCCATTATACAAGAATAAGGGTGATATACAAAATCACAATAACTACATGGGTATTAAGTTTTTAAGCCATACTATATAATTTGGGAGAGAGTGGTGGAGATGAGAGTGAGGAGGGGTGTGTCTATTTTCGAAAATCAATTTGGATTCATGCCAGGATGATCAATCACAGAAGTCATCCATTTTGTAATGAGACTGATAGAGAAATATCGCGAAAAGAAGAGAGATTTACCTATGGTGTTTATTGATCTTGAGAAGGCCTACGATAAAGCCTCGAGAGAAGTCTTGTGGCGACGACCGGAGGCAAGAGGTGTATGGTTGACCTACATTAGGGAGATAAAAGACATGTACGAAGAAGCAAAAATGTGGGTAAGAATGGTGGGAGGAGATTCAGATCACTTCTCCATGGAGACGGGGTTACATTAGGGTTTGACTCTTAATTCGTTTCTATTTGTCTTGGTGATGGATATATTAACGCGAGACATTCAAAATGAGGTATCGTGGTGTATATTATTTAATTTGTAGATGACATAATATTGATTTATAAGATGCGCAATGGAGTTAATTCTAAGTTAGAGGAGTGGAGACAAACTTTGGAGGCTAAAAAGTTTAGTTGAGCCAAATCGAGCCATACTATGTGGAGTCCAAATTCAATGATGTGATGCATGAGATAAGCGTGAAAGTGAAGCTTGACACATAAAATATTCACGGAAGAGATAGATTTCAAGTATATTGGGTCTATAATTCAAGGAAATTAGGACATAGACAATGATGTCACACACAATACTGGTGCGATGTGGATGAAGTGGATCAGAGGCTTGCCTATGGAGTTTTGTGTGATAAGAAAGTACCATAAAAACTCAAAGGTAAGTTCTATAGAGTGATGATGTCATGACCCAAAAATGGACGTGATGGCACTTGTCTTTTCCCACCAAGACAAGTCAGCCTCAACTCAACAAAAACTAAAGAAATATGGATATATAAAGCAAGAACAAGACAAAGGAGGAAAAGTTATTCATTCTAAGCAATACCACAAAACCTGACTGTCACGTGTACAAGCCACTAAATACATAAAGTGAGGAATTAAGAAATAATTACAAGCCTCAATCTTTGTTTTTCAAATAGAGCAAAGTATAAAGAAACGGAAAAAGAGGGTCCGCCGAAGTGACAAACAACTACCTATTCAAATCCTCGACAACCCTCAAAATTAGAATAAAGAGAAAGAGATCACACGAGTCCGGTCTCGGAACCTGCATAAGTGTAGAAGCAAGAGATGAGTACCAACAACACGGTACCCAACAAGCAACCTACTAAACAAAGCAACTAGCTAGAATTTGAATACCCCTTACACTCCAACCGAACCTCCTCAAACTACAACATGCACATAAATCAGTCAAATCTAGCAATTCTACAATAGACGGCTCACAAGGCCCAATATTCATAGTTCAATCTATTAACTTATTTTGTATAATGACAAACTACCTTGTGTTGCAGGAAAATCAAGACTAGTGTATCTGTGTTAGATACACAAAATCCTACAGATTGATGCTTCAAGAATCAAATCAGAAGCAATCAATTAAGGAGAAGATTGACTCACTCAAATCAATCTAAACAAAGATTGATTCATTCAAATCAACCTGAACTCAAGAAATCCAATCAAATCTTGCAAGATAACCATGCCTTTCAAAGAAGATATACCATTGCTGGAACTCAATCAAAGAAGATTTATATTAAATCAAGCATGGCAATCAAAAAGGAAGAACGCCAAAGAAGGAAAGAAACAAGCTGCCCTCACTGAAGCCAAGTATCAAGACTACAAGAAGATCCTCAAAAGAAGGAAGAATATTAAGATCATATAAATATCTTTAAGAGAATAAAGAGAATCAAGATCACCAGAAGATCTCCAAAGAAGGAAGGAATCGCCTAGCTCATATGGACATGAATCAACCAGCCAAAATCAAGGACTCAACTAGGATCCTTAATTTGAAATACCCTTGGGTTATTCATTAACAAGAGCAGTCCTCAAACACTATATAATCCTCTTATATCCTTAGTTGTGAAGTACGCACTTCACTTGAACTTATATTGTAATCTTCTTTTATCTTTCATAAAACTTTGTACACACTTGAGTGAACAATTGAAAATATAAGAGAAAGAAAGATCTGAGTGTAGGTAATACAAGTAGAAGTTGTGTCGAAGAAGAAGATCTGATTTGCATATCAGACGGGGCTCTTAATTGTAACATTATGTAACACCCAAGTTCTCAACAAGCTCTTAAGGAAACCCTTGTAACCCAAGGGGACTGGAAGTAGGCACCACATCGGTGTTCCGAACCAGTATAAAACTCTTTGTGTCATTTACTTACTGCTTTTACTATCTCTGTATATCTATTTTACTAACGTGCAAGTGAGTCGACTGACCAGAGTAGAAAGTCGATTGAAGGGAATTTTAATTCACCCCCCTCTTGACTTTAAATTGGTATTAGAGAAGGTCTCACCAGTAAAGTGTTTAACCATACGTGAGCAAAGATCCAATGGCACACTATCAGATTCCTGGTGCTCTACTTCAAGATGGACATTCCTCAACTCGACCACCATAATTCATCGACCAACATTACTCCCACTGGAAAGAAAAATTCAGAATCTTTTTCTTTTCAAATGATCATCAAGCATGGATTGTGATCAGGCAGGGTCCAAAGCCTATTCCTGGAATGACCGAAAAAGATGGCACTAAGAAGCCATTTGATCCCGAATCTTTCGATATCATAAAAGAGCAACAAGAGGTAATTCAAACTAATGTTAGAGCTATAAGTTTGTTATATTGTGCAGTGAGTGGAGCTTAATATGACAAGATATCAATATGTGAAACTGTGAAAGAAATGTGGGACAAACTAGAAGTGACTTATGAAGGAACCACCAAGGTAAATGAAGCTCAGATCAGTTCATTGGTGAATGAATATAAATTTTTCAAAATGGCCGAGGATGAAAACGTAGAAGCCATGTTCTCGAAATTCAGTAAAATTGTCTGTGAACTTAAATCACTTGGAATGGTGTATTCAAATGGACTTCAAGTTAGAAAACTTGTTAGAAGTCTACCCAAATCTTGGGAAACTAAAGCTACCATTCTTGAAGATGGAGATCTGCAAAAAAATGACGTACGATGAACTACGAGGAAACTTGATGGCCTATGAACAAAATCATATTAACAGGTACAACAAGGATGATAAAAAGAAGATTGTGGCATTTACAGCTGAAACATCTTAAATTGGAGAAGATGGTGATGAATATCAAGACGAAGTAATGACTCTCATAAATCGAAGAGTGACACAAATGCTTACACAAAAAAGGCAGAGACCCCAACAGGATTTTAAGAATAATGAAAAGAATGATGGTCATTACTACTACTGTGGAAAATCAGGACATATCAAACAAAACTGTCCAGAACGAAGAAGGAGAAAGAATTGAAGAAATAAAGATCCAAAAAGTCTCAAAGCTTGGGATCAAGGAGAAACATCCGAAGATGATCATGATGAAACTACCAATTTATGTTTCATGGCACTAGGTGAAACAAATGAGGTAAGATCTTTTAACTGTTCTAACTGTAATGACTTACAAAACTCTTTGGACATGATTACTGATGAATTACAGAAATTAATTGATGCATACAATAAGATTGCTCAAGAAAAGAAAGACTGACATATTCTTCTCGAAGCAAGTCAGATTGAAGTCGACTTACTAGCAGAAGAAGTGGAAAAAGTAAAAGTGCAGCTGAACAATATTAGAAGATCTCTTAGACATAGCTCTGTCAGATCTAACAGAACTACTTTCAACAGGAGAAGATCTTCTAATCAAAGTTCCTATAGGTCCAACAGATCTTTATATAATTTCTCTTATCATTCTGCTGAAACTGTTGTTAATTTCTCTTGTTATACTTGTGGTGACATTGGTTACAAATCTTTTAACGGTAGGAAATTTTCTTCTGGAAAATGGATTTGGAGACCAAAAGTTGTTAATCCTAACCCTTAAGGACCCAAAAATACTTGGGTACCAAAAAGTAATTAATCTACTTATTTTGCAGGAGCAGACCAGAAAAACCTACAAGAAAGAAATGTGGGTAATTGACAGTGGATGCTCCAGACATATGTGTGGAAAGAGAGAAAATTTCAAACTATTAAACCATTGCTTGAGGATTTGTAAGATTTGGTAATAACGCAAAATGAAAAGGAATTGGAGTTGGAACTATCACCCTCAGCTCATCATGTGATTTAATAGAAGTATATCTTGTTGAAGGACTCAAGCACAATCTCCTCAGCATTAGTCAACTATGTGACACTTGGTTTCAAGTTTCCCTCAATACAACAAGTTGCACAATCAAACATCCAGAAATAAATTTTTTCATCAGAGGAGATCAAATTGATAATATATATGTCGTAACTGTTGTTGATCTATCTAATCTTACTTGTTTTACTGCAGCTTCTAATGATCCTTGGTTGTGACACCAAAAGCTTGGACACACAAGCTTGCATGCTCTTGAGAAGTTATCTTGATTAGAATGAATTATCAGACTATTAAAATTGAACTTTGAAAAGGTTCATATCTATGATGCGTGTCAACTTGTGATCATGATGGCGAATTTGAAAATAAGGCATTTGAAGATTTTTGTGCTCAAAACGACTTCACTCAAAATTTCTCTTCACCCAGATCACCTCAACGAAATAGAGAGTTGGAAAGAAAAAATCGTTCCTTACAAAATACAGCAATAATAATGTTCTTGGATCAAAATCTCCCTGATCATTTTTGGGCAGAAGCAATTGAATCTGTTGCCGAAGAGTCAGCTCCTGCAGAGGTAGAGTCGACTACCCAAGCTGACAAACCACTATCCCTAGGGAATGGAGATACAATGCAAGCTACCTTGAAAAATTTATCTTGGGAAAACCAGATGATAAAATTCAGACTAGATCTTCACTACGAAAGCAAGAACCAAAAGCTCTTGTATCCCAAATAGAATTCAAACGAATAAATGGATGAGTCATGGATACAAGCTATGAAAGAAGAACTTGATCAATTCGAGAAAGATCATCTTACAAATAAAGCAATTAGAAAATGGAATTTTCATCAATCAAGGAAATACAGTTGGTGAAAAACTATATCGAGGAATGACTGGATCTTTACTATATCTCACTGCAAGTCGATCGAATATCATGTTCAGTGTTTGCAAAGGTTTCAATCTGCCCCAAAAGAATCGCATTTCACTGCAGTAGAACGAATCAATCTGATATCTTATTGGAACATCCAAAATGGGACCATGGTATCCTTTCTTTGAAAATTTTGATTTATCTGAATTTTTAGATGTTGATTTTGCAGGTGATAAAAATACAGCAAAAGCACTAGTGGAACATGTCAATTCTTTGGAAAATCTCTTATTTCCTAGCATAGTAACAAGTAGACCTCAATAGCTCTTCAACTACTGAATCCAAATATCTTGCAGTTGGAAGTTGTGGTACTCGGCTTCTTTGGGTGATGCATCAATCATTGGACTACAACTTATCTTTTGAAGGTGTTTCAATAATCTGTGATTGTACAGTGCTATTAGTTTATCCAAATATACTCTGCATCATTCCAGGGCATCTTTTTATTCGTGATCTTGTTGAAAATGGTGATTTATTGCTTGAGTTTGTTGATTCTGAAAATAAATTAGCTGACAGTTTTACAAAACTCTTATTTGAAGAAAGATTTAATTTCCTTCAAAAGTCTTGAAATTATCGTGCTCAAAAATAAATTCTTTACTCTAATACTTGTCTAGTTGTTCTTGTCTATTTTGTTTTCCTTTTTTATTATGTCAAAGAGGGAGAATTCAGATAACTATACTGGAAGCATACAGAAAGGGGGAGCATACAAAAAGGGGGAGTCAGAAAATTGATAGAGAGGGAAGTTAAACTAAATTGTATAGTTAAATTTGTCATTATCAAAAAGGGGGAGATTGTTAACTTATAATATTTTTTATAATGACAAACTACCTTGTGTTGCAGGAAAATCAAGACTAGTGTATCTATGTTGATACACAAAATCCTACAGATTGATGCTTCAAGAATCAAATCAGCAGCAATCAATTAAGGAGAAGATTGATTCACTCAAAGCAATCTGAACTCAAGGAATCAAATCAAATCTTGCAAGATAACCATGCCTTTCAAAGAAGACATGCCATTGCTGGAACTCAATCAAGGAAGATTTATATTAAATCAAGCATGGGAATCAAAAAGGAAGAACGCCAAAGAAGGTTAGAAACAAGTTGCCCTCACTGAAGGAACGCCTCCATCATTCAAGGGATACGGAATTGAAGCAATTACAATCCTAGCGTCTGACTAGGATGAAGTAATCTGAAGATAGACACTCAAATCTGCCAAGTATCAAGACTACAAGAAGATCCTCAAAAGAAGGAAGAATATTAAGATCATATAAATATCTTCAAGAGAAGAAAGAGAATCAAGATCACCAGAAGATCTCCAAAGAAGGAAGGAATCGTCTAGATCATATGGACATGAATCAACCAGCCGAAATCAAGGACTCAGCTAGGATCCTTGATTTGAAATACCCTTGGGTTATTCCTTAATAAGAGCAGTCCTCAAACACTATATAATCCTCTTCTATCCTTAGTTGTGAAGTACGCACTTCACTTGAACTTATATTGTAATCTTCTTTTATCTTTCATAAAACTTTGTACACACTTGAGTGAACAATTGAAAAGATAAGAGATAGAAAGATCTGAGTGTAGGTTATACAAGTAGAGGTTGTGTCGAAGAAGAAGATCTGATTTGCATATCAGACGAGGCTCTTAATTGTAACATTATGTAACACCCAAGTTCTCAACAAACTCTTAAGGAAAGCCTTGTAACCCAAGGGGACTGGAAGTAGGCACCACATAGGTGTTCCGAACCAGTATAAAACTGTTTGTGTCATTTACTTACTGTTTTACTATCTCTGTATATCTGTTTTACTAACGTGCAGGTGAGTCGACTGACCAGAGTAGGAAGTCGACTGAAGGGAATTTTAATTCACCCCCCCCCCCTTGACTTTCACAATCTTCAAAATTCAACAATCAAACAATTCAAATAAGTCAATCTCAATTTCAAGTAGTTTAGTTACACGCACAAGTATATAAATCACAATTAACAAGTAAGTCACGCATAAGCATCAAAAGTATCAAGTCACAATGATCAATCTCTCGCCAGAACTATTTTTCATCGGCTTTATGTCAAATCACTAGTCGGAACCATTTCTCATCGGCTTTATATCACTAGCCAGAACCATTTCCCATCGATTTTATATCACTAGTCGGAACCATTTCTCATCGGCTTTATATCAAATCACTAGCATGAACTATTTCTCATCTACTTTATATCACTAGCCGGAATCATTTTCATTGGCTTTATATCACTAGCTCGAATCGTTTCCCGTCGGCTTTATATAAAATCATCACATGCCTCATCACGATTTTCACAATCAATGCATACAAGAAATATCAGACCACACAGAAGAGACAATAATTCACACAATTCAAGTCCACATTCATGCTTTCAAGCATTTCATCAATCAATCAACAAGGGTCATAATAAGGCAACTCACATCATCATGTTCATCACATAAGCCTTTTCATTTCAGCCCTTTTATTCATTTAGATGTAACAAATGAAAAATTAAACCATCCACCTCATCCCCATTACTCCCATCACACAAGAAATGAAGGAAGTACACGAATTCTACTAGAAAACAAGGTTTAGGAAGTCACTTGCCTTAAATCAATCAATAATCACTCCAAGAGTTGGGTCTACCCCTTTCGAATCACTTCCAAAGCCACAAAATCTATAATAATCAAGTATTTACAATCATTCATAGAAACAACATTCTCATATCAATTATATAGAAAAATGGGTCAAACAACTCAAAACTCAATTTCAAATGGAGGTTTGAATTCGAAAAAAATACTTGAAAATTATGTTTAAGGGTTTAGGAACTCATTAGTGAAAACCATTTCGAACAATGGATCAAAAATTTTAAAATCACCATTTTATTAATATCTTGGGTTCTTGAAGATTACCCAAAATTACTCATTTTAAAAGTTTGATTCAAAAACATAAATCCATAAATAATAATGGGTAATTGAAGATTTAGAGTTAAGAATCGTTACCCAAAAGGTTTTCATAGAAAATTTGGTCCAAATCGCCACCCCAAGGTTCCCAAAACTCAAAAAAATGATAAAATGAGGCTTCCCCAAAATGGCAGCAAAAATCCTCTCTGATGTCGCAAAAGTGACCAGGGGTTCGCTTATATGGTTTTTAATCTCATTATGACTTGGTCATTTGAAAGAACAATTAATTCAATCAGAATAGTGGAATGGAAGGCACTAAAAGAATGAAATACTCCTTTCTTTTCAATCGCCCCCAAAGATAGACGCTCGAAAAGGTTCTCGAGATTCTTGATGGCTCTTTTTAGTGGAGAGTAATAGTGCAGGAAGGGGTTGAGACCAAGCCGATCCACTAGTAGAGTAAGCCCTTCCCACGTAACCCCGCTTAAAACGTAGGCATTGCAAAAGCGAAGAAAGCAAAACCAATCTCGCTAAAGCGATCCTCGCAAAAGTAAGCCACCCCTCGCAAAAGCGGAGATCACCAGAACACAGACATCGGAAAATCAGCCAACACTCTTAACCTCAAAAGGACCCTCGAGATTTGTTTAGATTCCCGTACACAAAAATCACATCTGCATATCATTTATAATTGACGTTTCGGACTCAATGGAACCATCAAAATACGAATTTGAGGTCTCCTTAACCCAACATCCGTGAAACCACAAGAAACTAACTCAACGCCTAAAAAGTCTAAAACAAGCTCGGAACCTCTCAAAAATTAATCATGACCTCACATAGGCCTAGAATCATCCTTTGAATCCAAAAAATCTCTCCGAATTTTGATTCGAGCATCCGAAGCCTGAATATTGACCAAAGTAAACTCAAATGCTAAAGTTCCACAATTTCACAACTTAGGACCTCAAATCCTCAAAAAGACTATGAATCAGAAACCGACAACTCTCATGGATCATATTTCACATTTTAGAACTGATGGAATCAACGGAATTCCATTCCGACACTCAAAATTTCAAAAGAAACCGAAAACCACTTTCTTTACAACTTAGCCTTTCAAACTTAAAACTTATCAAATTCTCAACTTTTAACTCCAAGTACAAAAACAAACTTTTCAAAACTCAGACTTGGGGTCAATATAGAGACAACAAAAATGGTAAATTCATGAAAATTTCCAAAAAGACCGACCGGGTCATTACAGATGGTTCGATCGACACTGTTGTATGGGACTGAGTATTGACCAGTCAAGAACTCTCATTTCCACAAGATGCATGTTGTGGAGATGTGGATGTTGAGGTGGATGTGTAGTTGTACTAGGAGCGATAAAAATATAAATGAGGATATCCAGGATAAGGTAGAGTAGCTATGTGGTGGACAAGATGAGAAAAACAAGATTGATATGGTGCGAGAGGTTGGTTATCGAGGGTATGAGGAGAGGCAGAGGTAGGTTGAAGAAGTATTGGAGAGAGGTGATAAGACATAATATGACGCAATTTCAGGTTACCGAGAAAATGACCTTAGATAAGAGGGTGTAGAGGACACGTATTAGGATAAAATGTTAGTAGCTACTGTAGTGGAGTCTTGCTTAGGGTTGTTGGTGTTTGCGATGGTACTAGTTGTATTATGATAGTTCTTATTTTTTTTAAAAAAAAATCATTATTTAATATTATTTTAATAATTCAACCTAGTTTGTTGTTTGTGGTGTCTCAATTATCACATGATTTTATTATTGTTTTGACTCTTCTCTAGTAGACTTTTGCATCGTTTTTCTTGTATTTGATATATTCTGTTCATTATCTCCTTATTTTTTTTATATCGGGAATTGTTGCACTTGAACCAAGGATCTTTCGGAAACAACTTTTTTACCTCCACGAGGTAGTGCTAAGGTTTGCGTACATTCTACCATCTCCAACCTCAGTTGTGGAATTTCACTGAATATATTGTTGTTGGAGTTTGTGCCTCACCGCAGAGCCATGAAATAGTTGAAATTTATTTATCCATAACTTATACCTATTTTTAAATCATTTTCACTTTAAGAGTTGTATTTAAGTACATTCAAGCATTAACATTATTTCAAATATTTTTTAATAAAAAATATAACCAATCACAACTCGATCTTTATAGATCTGCTATTTCTTGAAATCTCTCTTTTGATGCAAAATCGTAATGTAATATGTTTCAATTCCATAAATTTTAAATAAAGTAAAAAATATATTTAAACTTCATGATTAAACACCTACCAAACATTTCGAGCTTGAGATCAGAGTATAAAAACAAAAATCAGTACACATGTTTTATTCTCCTAAATTAATATTTTTAATATAAATTCAAATTAATCGAACTAATGATGACAAATGAAAAGAAGAAGAAGAAGTGATTCCTTATTATTTGTTCCTTGTTGGTTTCGTAGCCCTAACTTAGCCCATAGAAACAATAGTACTAATATTATATTTACCTATCCTTATAGGTATGCATTTCTTTTGCTAAGAAAAACGTATCCAACGGATATGCTATTTTCCATATATCTTTAATTACTTAATATAATAAAAGTAATCTTTTATGACCAAAAAGAAAAAAAAGCCTTTCAACTAACATACATTTATATCACCTTTTATTTTTGAATTTCTACTAAGAAGGTCTGTCTATTTTAATACTCCATTTAGTATCTATCTCCCCTGATGCTAGATAGAAAACTTTGCAAGTCTATTCTTTAATAGGGATGCATCTTACCCAATTTCCTCCTGTTAGGGATTCAAAAATCAGTCTCTCAAAAAGGCAATATATGTGTTGAAAAGTACTCAAATAATACACTTTTTTTTCTAAAGAAAAATAATATAAAATTATAAGTTCAAATAAATCTAGACGAGTAAGTGCAAAAAAAGAAGAAGAGAAATAACTGTTTTAATCTCTGTATAATTGCATAATTTCAGTTTTAGTTCATGCATTATTTGATTAAGCACATTTAACCTTTAATTATTCAAAGTGTGCGATTTTGGTCCTTAAAATTAACAAAATTTAACTATTTAACAAAAATGATTATTTAAAAATACATAAAATAAAATAAAGGGTTGGTGATTCTAAATGCTTGAAGAAATATGTATATAAAATTAAAATTATATATTTTAAAAAAATATACAATTAGAATGATTATTTTTAATATATAAAATGATCTCATTTGCTTCTCTGTTTGCTTTGTGTTTTATTCATTAGCAAATAGCAACTCACTCTTCCTCTCTTTTTAAATGGTTACTAATCAAGGTCAAATACGTTCACATTTAAAAGAGTTTAATAGGCGGACAAGCTTCCTAAGGCTATCAATAGTGTCCTAACAACTTTCATTTTTTTTTAATATTTAATATTTAATTTTTATAAAATTTAAATTTTCTTATATACATAATTCTTCAAGCATTTAGAATCACCAACTCTTTAATTTATTTTACTTTATATAATATTAAAATAATCATTCTTTTAAGTAGTTAACTTTTGTTAACTTCAATGACCAATATTGCATGCTTCAAATAATTAAAGGTTAAATGTACATAACCAGATAACACATGGACTAAAACTGAAATTATACAATAATACAAAAATTAAAATCACTGTTTCCCCTAAAAAATAATTCTCAGATGTAAAACGGCAATTTTTTATGATGATAAAAATTGCACTTGAAATGTTATTATTATTAAGAATTTATTAAAAAAAATTAAAGGTGTAAATTATTTATACCCTTAATTTTGCTCAAAAAATCATACTCCATCCCAATTATGAATAATATACACTATTCTCCTCTTATCCTATACAATATCGATTTTGCCTTTTGACATTTCCAACCATCCATCTATATTATATCTCGGATATGTAATTTTTTTTATTAATCTAATTAACCTTATAAATAAAATAATTCTTTATGAATTTATCACAAATTTAGTGTTATTTTATTACCTGCATGTGTGCATATTTAAGTTTCATTTCCCTCTTAAATGAGTTTTGATTGTCATCAATGAAATATTTTTAATTGTTTTTTCTTAGAAATTTGTTATAAAACATACCTTTATTTTTATTAATTATTTTTGTATTGCTTGTTATTCACTTGTTTGACTAGATATTAGAGTTTGATTATTATTAAATAAATATATTTTTCTTATTTTGCTTATTTATTTTATTCAGAACATCATTAATTAACCTATATATTTAATTAGTACTTTTCACTCTTTTTCTTCTTTTTTTTGTCTAAGAAATAATACTAAATTTTGCTGTGAAAACTTTATTATATAAATTAAAAAATAAAAATAAATCGTGATTTTAAGAAGTATGGAAAAAGAAAGAAGAAAGGACATAAATTAATTATATAAGGATAAATAGACAATTTAAAAAGATAATTAGAATAAAGGAGAGACAATTTTACAATTTTTATTATTCAAAATTAAAGAAATACTTAACTTTTAAAATAAAATCAAAAGGCATAAATGATTTTCACCTCTTTTCTTTTGTTAACTATATTGAGAGCATGAGATTTGGAGATTTTTTTTGTAGTACCTACTAAAAACATAGTGCTCCTCTATTTTTTTTTCTTGGTACTATTTCCTTATCAAAAGTCAATTTGACCAAGTAGCAAAGATTGACTAAATTAATTTAATTAGCAGAAAATTATATAATACAAGGCAACTTCATTATATTAAATTAATATAAATTAAATAACAAGAATATATTTTAAATATTAGTTAAATAAAGCATGTATTAATCGTAATAAAAAGAAAATTTTCAATGAATTCATATGTTATTCAACCATATAAGAAGTGTATTTGGCCAACATCAAAGCCAATTCCTTTTCTTTTATTTTTTAAAACACACACACACACACACAATTTTTGAAAATTTTAATTAATTAAACATTTTGAAAGTATTATTTTCAAGAGGGCCGCGGAAATATCCAATACACAAATATTGCATTTCCTTTTTCACTTGAAGAAAAATGATTCTTTTTAGGATCTTTTTTTCAAAAATAAGAGGCTGTAGATTAATCAAGGGTATTTTTGTCATGAAAAATATGAATATACTAAGACTTTTCCATGACCCAGAGGGGCAAAATGGTGATTGAATAATAGATATATTATAAGTAATTATAGAAGAAGTTTCAAACTAATTTTCTAATATCTCTCTCTATATTAACTCTTTGTTTGTATCTCTTTCTACCCCCACTACCCCTCAAAGGTAGTAGAGTGGGGGGTTTACCAGCATCACCAACAAGGTAGCCAGCCAGTGTTAGAAAAGAAGGACATAATGAGAGTAGAAATAAAAACAAAAGGTGGTAGATGCATGAGTAACAACAACAACTACTTCCTACAAACACAATCTCCACCTCTTTCTCTCTCTTTTTCTACCACACCCTCTTTACAATCTCCTTTCTCAACCCTTTTCAACTTGAAAAAAATCCCTTCTTTTTTCACCTAAATCCCCATTTCAAGATTCTTGATTTTCAACCACTTTTCCTCTTCTTCTTGTAGTTGTAAGGTACTATTTTCTTGGTTTTTGGTTTTTGTTTCTTTTGAGTTACTTTTGACTTATGGTTTAACATGTGGATAATTTGTTTGTTACTATTACTGACCTTGGTCATTGTGCTTTGGATGATGACAAATGGTACTTTCTTTTTCATTTTCCCCTTGTTCTCTGATTGTTTTGATGTCTCTACTCTCTAGTCTTGGAAAGTTTGCATCTTTGTTCTTCTTTTCTCTTCTCCACAAAAGGTGGTAGGTTGGTGAGGGTTGACTTGGTCTACATAACCTTATCTTCCAACAGGGTCTATTTTTTGCTTTATTTTATGCAAAAATTATCTTTACTGCCTGTTGCCAACTTGGGGTTCATGTTTTTTAGTCCTTGGTATTGTCACTTGAATGTTTAAGATTCTTTGTATGGAATGTGAAATCTCCCAACCCCAGGGTGACAATATTGACCACTAACTAGTCTAAATGTTACCATTCTTTCTATGCAAGGCTAAATCTTCCACTACTTGTTTTTGGGGCTTAATTTTATTAGCAGGTAGATTAAGTAGCGTGGAATGACAAAATCTTGATTTTAGCTGTGTTGTCATAGTTTTAGCAATGTCTCCCCAGCCTCAGGCTGCTGACTTTGTTCTGGAAGTGATCATATATGTAATGCTGATAATGTAATATGAATTACAGTTCAGATTTCACTTACACTGTGTTTTATGAGTGAATATATCTTGCTTCATACATGATATCAATTCCCAGCAATCTAAGGGACAGATTAGGCATTTCTTCTACTTTGTCTAACAAGTTGGCAGTATTCTGCTATCTACAAATGGAAATGTGTCTCCAACTTTCTAATTTTCGTGCTGTTGGAATTCTGCTAGGCATAATTTGGTGAGCTATGGTGAGCATCCGAAGGCGCAAGCTGTTAGGACTTTGCTCTGGTATGGAAAGTTAGTGCATCTTGGTTTATTATAATCATTGAAGTCCAGTAGATGCATAGTTTCTGTACTTTGTAAAATACAGTTGTCAAGTTTTCTATCTATTGTAAACTAGAATGCCCTGTTTTCACTTTTATCTGTTTATATTTTTCACTTACTTAACAAGTTTAGCAATACTTTTGGATAACTTTTCTTGATACACAAATGATTATGAAGGACGAAGCGCCTTCTTGGTTCCACTGCCAAAGTTCTCTGGGAATGGGCACTTTGCCGAACATCGTTTCTTCAACAACAGACCCACTAGTGTACATCCAATGCCATCAACTGATATTGATGAGTCAAAAGAGGTATGAATAGTTTATTGATGTTTGGTATTTCTACTCTATATTAGTTTTAAGTCGTTCTCATTATTCTTGCTGCATCCCTTCAGTTGCTTATTTTAATGTATCTGCAAGAGAAGTGATAGCATTATCTATATGCTTCACTATTGTGCTAATATGTTGTGTGAGCATGAATGTCTAAATTTGCCTGATTTTGTTTTCAAAAGTCTCCGAATAATCTTTGAAGACTAGATTCTACTTCTGAACTGACAAGCAAGTAAGAAGGATGTAATAGTTTGAACACTAAAAGCATTTAGCTTAAAATGAGATAGAAGCAATGCGGAGTCACCTTTAACAATTTTAGGACAGGCTCTATAGTACCGGGGTGGCTTCTTCTATGGGTCTTTTCGCCTGCAATCAACTGTGTCTTGAATCAGCAAATAAAGTAGTTTTCAGCCAAATGGTTCTTATGGATGATCTAATTGAAGTAGCAGTACGTGATGCGACCTTCCTAAGCTATGATCCTAAGGGATATTGTCTCTGATCCATTTCCTTCTATTTTGGGTTATCATGAAAAGATTGATTGGTTTCAATAGCACTAAGTTAATCTGCTAGAATTAAACCTATTTGCGAGTTTATTTAATATGTTTCCTACTAAACATAAGTAGCTATTCCATACCTTCGTGCTTAAGCAAACTAGTTAGCATAATAAGGAAGCTCAGAAATTCTATGCTAAATGTGTTGATTCTTATCTTCAGAACTATGTAAAACATTTTCCAGAATACTGATCAAATTAGTGGACGTGGCTTCCTCAGCATAGGTAGTTATTTGGTTTCTTGTAGAGGGAAGTCTAAGTGAAAATTTTACCGCATTTGGTAAGACATGACAACTGTTGTTATGCTGTTATGTCCTGTGCTGTATTGTGTGTGTTTCAGCTTGTTCCTCAGATCATTTCATGCAGAAAAGGAAGGGGTCCTCTAGGTTCTCCCGAAAGTGCTTACATTGAAAAACACTTTTGTGTCTGATGGATGCACATTCAATTCACTTGTTTTTCTGGGTAAATAATACTGGATGACACACAAAAGGGAAAAAGAAAATGTGTTCACTGGAGGAGGTTTATCACTAATGTCTCCAAGCAATGAGATTTTAGTGAATAGCCAACTATGTTTGTTGCCCCTTATACAGTTTATGGCCTTTCCTGCATTGTTTTGTCTGCTTCAACTGATACATTCTGACTAGTAAAAATAAAGTCAAGTGATATGAAGAAGTCAAATCTTTAAATATCTTAGATTCTGTCCAGCTTTAATTGAATTTTGAATAATAGTTTTCTCTCGAAATATCTGCTTCAGTTACAGAAAGGAAAGAATAATTGATTACTATTATGTTATGGCACAACTATCACTATTATAGTGAGCAGATTAACGTGTATATTTTCTTCCCAGTCAATAGGATTTTAATTCACAGAGGATCATGTGGGATCCTCTGCCCGACCCATTGAATTTCATGTTTTCTTTATGAACTCTTTAAGTTCTGCTGGCATTCTTTACATTCTAATCTATTCTTTCAATGCTCTCCAGAAAGTTGCTATAAAGGTTGTTCCTGGATCATCGAATAGTCATGCCTCTGGCTCCTTGATGGAGCAGACCACTCAACAATTTCCAGGTTTTTGCTTATATACTAATGATGGTTTGATCACCTAGTTGCCTGTATTTCTATTTCATTATATCAGGGTAGATCCTGCCGATCTTTATCGTACATACAACAAAATTCAAATATGTCTGTTTCGGTATCTTCTACATGACTGCACATAATTGTTCAGCCCCGCTGCTTGTTTAGCTGACTTTAAAATTTTGTTGCTTCTGAAACAAAGTTGTAATCTCATATCAACTGATGGGAACTATTGTGCTTTACAAAGTCTAGTGCTGCTAGTTCAATAAAAACAGGTCTAAAGGAGTAAGGAAAAAGCTGAGGTAAATAAGAAAATAGAAAAGGCAGAAGATTATAAAAGGGGGTGGAGGGGTTGGGGAAGCTCGAGTTATTCAGCTATGGTGGATGAAAGGATAGAAGATGATGAAGAATAGAATTCAATAGGAAAGTTTACTTGAACATTCAATTGATGATTCAATCTGTAATGATACAATGCCTTATATATACATGAGAAAGAATCTTATCTTGCTATGTTCTTCTAACTAATTCAACAGCCTAACTATTTACTGATAAGGCAAAGCTAACTAACTTGACCAGCTGATTCATTTATTGTGTAACAGACAGACTGATGAGGACAGAGAGTGGAATCCTATAAATGTGTTTATGAATAATTCTCTTCAAGTATATTTAAATGAAAACATGATAATTAATTGAGCAGCGCCTTGAAGCAACTGTCTATTGCAGACAAAAACTCAAGAAACCTCAACAGCATGAAGCACTGATATGGACGACGTCTTTTACTGCTTATGTGTGTGATTACCCTGCTTTTCTATGCTCGTAAATACAAAAAAGGAATCATCTTGAAATATTAATTAGCTTCCTCTGTTCCTCAATAGTCATGGTATATAACTTCTTTCATCTAGGTTTTGAGAAGCCATATGTTGCAACTATATCTAGTTCACATTGTATAGCAATTCTTCTGGCCTCAGAATATCAATATTTCATGTTTGTGGGATATGTCGCTTGAAACTTAGCTGCTTATTGCTGTCATCAGCATATCTATCATCAAAAAGTTCCATCAAATGATGAATTGCTCCATTTTGTTCTTTACCTGAATCAACATTTGAATTGGCTGGGAGCTATTTGAATACTCCTACTTAAACCACCATCTCTTGGCTTGACTGAAAGACACTCTAGTTCCATAAATCTTAGCGCAGGAATACTCACATCGAGCGCTAGGGAATCTCTTGTGTCTTTAGAAGTGCTGCTTGCATCCCATGAAATAACATTTGTGCATTTGCTGTTCCAGAAGTTAAACGCAGAAAGCGACACAGGAGAAAGCACTTTGAAAACCAAGAACCATGTCTCATGAGAGGTGTCTACTTTAAAAATATGAAATGGCAAGCTGCAATAAAAGTTGATAAAAAACAAATCCACTTGGGTACAGTTGGCACTCAAGAAGAAGCTGCTAGACTGTATGACAGGTATCATACTGCCTGCAAATTTATTTCTCTTCACCTTGTTAAATTCTGTTCCCCCTTCAGTGTGATGCTAAAAATTTCAAATGTTCGACAGGCTCGTACCTTACTGGTATCTGATAAGATGGGGTTTCCTAGGGTTCATCTACCAATTTTCAGAAATTTACAGCAACAAGATCCTTGTGCAGTTCTATTACAATTAGATGATTCTTCTATGGAAGCTTTAATATGGATGGTTTTTTCTTTTTCCCTTGAATTTGTAGGGCTGCTTTTATGTGTGGGAGGGAACCAAATTTTGAGCTTTCCGAGGAAGAGAAGCAGGAACTAAGACAATTCAAATGGGATGATTTTTTGGCATTTACACGCTCCGCGATTACTAATAAGAGTAAGTCCCAATACTGTTGACCACTTCTAGTCATTGTAGCATTTCTTGGTGGCTACAGTGCTAATCAGATGAAATATTTTTGCAGAAACTCGAAGAAGAAGTGGGGCTGGTGCACGGAGGAAATCTGAGCCTTTAACTTCAGCACTGAACAGTGAGGAGGATGAGGAAGAGGAGGAGGGAGGGGAGCTGGAAAGCAACAGTTTTTCAGCCTCTGAAGATATAGAGCACGACATATTGTTCTCTTGATCCCCTCTTTTCTCCCCTCCATTTTGTGCATGCCGAAAAAAATAGTTCTACTGATTCTGTTAAGCTGTTCAGCCACGTACTTACAACTCGGTGATTCTGGTATTCGTATAGATTTACACAAATATAGATGCCCCTATTAGGGTGGATGATGATATATTATCTTTCTATTGGCAAAGTTAATTGAATTTGATATCAAGTATGTTATTGTGTATGCCTCAAGACCTATTGTCATATGCTTGATGAACTTTGACATATGAAAGTGACTTTGATCAGCATCCCTTACCTATATGATTAAATGGAATATGAGAAGGAGATAAAGGAATTTTTGGTCATATAAGTGTATATGATTAGAGGATTTAGGAGGTTGTGAGTTAGTAAAATGATCAAAACTAAAATAAGGTTTTGTTTATACATATATTACTTGTGATATCATGAAAAATGATGAGGTACAATCATACAACTATAACAACTAAACAAGTTAGGTTCAATTATATGAATTTTAGATTATGTTATATATTAAAGATGCTATTACATGTAATATGACTATTACAATCATGATATCACATTAAATGGAGATGACACCTGTATTTTCATATGCTCTTGAATGAGAAGGGAGACATGAATATTGTGTCGGGGGAATTAGAGCATTTCGAGAGTTGTAGAAATTTTGTATACTGTACATGTATAAAGTTTGTGGAGGTAAAGGGGAAAATTCAGTGGATGAGAAGGAGAAGAACGATTGGATCGATCTTGGTGGAATTTTGTAAGAACACAAGCGATATAGGTGTGGAGTGACTAACTAGGTTGTTTAATGTCATTTTAGAATGACTAGAATGTCAGATGATGTGTGGGCAGACTAAGAGGTATAAGACCAAGAACAAAGTTATACAGGATAAGGTGGTAGTTGCCTTCGTGGCGAACAAGATGGAGAAGCGAGATTAAGATGGTTCAGGCATGTCAAGAGGAGGTAAGCAGATGCACCAGTGAAGAGGTGTGAGAGGGTTGGCTATAACGAATTTTAGGAGAGGTAGAGATAAAGATGAAAAAGAACTATAGAAGGTGATTAGACAGGACATAGTTCATCTTTAGGTTACTGAGGACATGACATTAGATAGAAAAATATAGAGGTTGAGAATTTGGGTAGAAGGGTTGTAAGTGCAAAGGGTTTTCGTACATTATGTGGGAGAGGCCGGGGTCAGTCTGATCCTTTACACATCTTCTCCTTATTTAGTAGTATTTATTTAATATTAGCGTGATATCTTATTCTTCTTTTCTTAGTATTATTGTTTCTTCATTTGCTTTATGTATCTTGTTATTTTGTTGTTTTTATTTTTATTTAATATTCTGCTTTGATAACTTCTTTTGATCCAAAGATTAAAAAAAGTCTCTCTATCCAAAAGATAAGGGTAAAGTCTACATATATTCTATTTTTCTCATGCTCCACTTGTGGAATTACACCAAATATATTATTGACTTATTGCTAATTTGCTATTATAATTTACATTTCGTAGACTAAAATTGTATAAAAATAAAAATAATACGAGTGTTTTTTTATTGTGTGCAAAGGGACAGGGAAGATAAAAGTTTTTAAAATATGTGTGGAGGGCAGGCGGTTCAATTTTCCCTAGATGGCAATGTAACATGATATACATATGGATATGGGCCAGTTTGTGTTGGAAAAAGAAGTTTAGACAAGTAAGAATTTTCCACGTTTGATTCTCTTGCCAAAATCTTGGAATGATCGCCCTCATGAGTATCATTTATCATTGATAGATCACACTACTTTTCACTTCCAAACATTATTTTTTTAAGTTTTTATGATTGGACATGCATTTCCAGCTACCTAACTACTCAACTTGCTTCCCAAAGATAAGGGATGTGTCATAACTCATACTTTTATGAATTACTCCTTCCATTTTAAATTAATTGAATTTTTGAGATATTTTATATTTTTTAAGAAAAGAAGATTAAGACATAAATTAAATATAACTTTCCATTTTTACCCTTATTAATTATTGTCAAATTTATGATTAAAATAACTAAACATTAATTAATAACTAATTTCAATACTAACTAATAAAGGGTAAAATTGAAAGAACATAATAAAAGTAGTCTTGAAAATTGAACATTTAAGTTAATTTGAAAAATAAAAAATGTTTCAACAATTTAATTAATTTGAAATGGAGGGAGTACTCCATTAGTTCATTTTTATTTGGGGAAAAGGCATAGATTTTCCCTGAACTTATACTGAAAAATCAGTTACACGCTTAAACTATCATGACGATCTATTACACACCTTTGCTATTTAAAAGTGGATTTATTTACCCCCTAAAGCTGACATGGAAAAATAATTATAATTAAAAAAAAATCATGCGCGTCAGATAATTATTTAAGTAAAAAAAATTAAAAATCAAAATATTTCTTAAACCCTATCCCCACATCTCTTCTTCTTCACACCCCACCCTCATCATCTTCTTCACACCTCATTAAGCTTAAAATAAACCAATAAGAAATAAATTACTTCAAAAAGGAGTAAAATTTTGGGAGGTTTCATTCGGTGGGGCTTCGGCGGACGTTTTTGAGTATTGAGTGATTGATTGAAAATGGAAAGAAACTTATTTTTCTATTATCTATATTTTTTAAGAAATCTCCAGGAAGAACATGGAAAAATAACAAAGAATGTATGCCAAAATCTGAAAAATATTTACAACTACAAGCCGCAACAAATAATAATGAAAGCTTAGTTTCCATGGCCAATCAATGAAAGAAACTGAAGCAACCTTCTTGTGGGTACATTTTGGAATGGAAGAATTCTTTCACTCCAGAATCAACTCTAGATTGTGGGCAATTTCCTTGGTGATCATTGCTAAAAGTTTCTTCTTTACCATTTTGCAATGAAGAAGACAGAATTATTAGAGAATTTTAATAATTGATATGGAATTATTTAGTGTAAAATATAATTAATAAAATAAAAGTTAAGTAATAAAAAAAAGAAATAAAAAATATACAATTTCTGACATGGCGCTAACGTAGCGCTGATGTGGCAGCGAGTATAATACACCACATACTATGTGAGTGGTGTTGCACATAGCAGGGTGGTATTAAATTCACTTTTAACTAGTAAAGGTGTGTAATAGGTCATCATGATAATTGAAGCGTGTAACTGACTTTTCGCGACAAGTTTAAGGGGGAATCTATGTGTTTTCCCTTTTTATTTGACATTATTTGACTTGACATATTTATTAAAAAATAATTAATAGTATGGTATTTTATCACACTATTTCTATTAGTGCTATTTGGCATGATACTATTTTGACATGAATGGCACGACAAAGTGTAAAAGACCCACAATATTCTATTGACTCCAAAACCATCTAAATTTTCCTTTAAAAACAAAACCACTTTTGACTTTTCTTTTTGATTTTCTTCAAATATCTTTACTTTCTTCTTTATTTTACTCATTTTATCTCTCATTCTAGAAAATGTTTCTCAATTTTCTTATTTTGGTTGACTTAAATGTTTTGAAAAATATTTTTCAAATCAACTTATTTTCTTGAAATTATAATTTTTTTCTTACCTCACTTCGTAGTTCGTACACCCCGACTCTCCCCATTAAAAATAAATTAATTTTTTTTTAAAATCAATTTGTTTTGTCCCTACCCCTCACCCTCCCCCCCCCCACATCCAAACTAGCCCCTCCCCCCAACAAAAAAAAATTAACAACTTAAAATTTTATTTTTGAAAAATAATTCAAATTTAGATTTTTTCGATTTTCTTACCCCGCTCAACCCCTGACTATCCCTACCCCGTTTCCCACAAAAGAACAAATTTAATTTTTTTTGAAAAAGATAATAATTAAATTTTCATTTTCTTTAGCCCACACCTACCCAACCACCTACCATTCCACCCTCCCCCCCAAAAAAAAATACTCCCTCTGTCCCTAATTACCTGTCCACTTTTGAATTGACACACATATTAAGAAAATAATGATTGACATAATGAGTTTACCATTTTACCTCTATTAAGTATGAAGTGAATGAATTAAAAAACTTAAGATTTTCAAGAAGTTCTATCTTTTTCAAACTGATTAATTGAGGGTATAATAGGTAAAAAAATTGTCCTTTCTTGATTTTTCAAAATGGACAAGTAATTAGGGACAACTAAAAAAAGAAAAGTGGACAAGTAATTAGGGACAACTAAAAAAAGAAAAGTGGACAAGTAATTAGGGATAGAGGGAAGTATTCATTAAAATTTTGTGTTTTCTTTTTTAAAAAAAATAATATTTTTTTACCCTACCCCCTCTCTCTCTCTCTCTCTCTATATATATATATATATATATATATTAATTTTGAAGTGTGATGTATCACTATGGAGATCCTTATATATATATATATAGGTCATTTGTATAAATGCCCCCCTAACCTAGGGGCGGAGCCACCTTGTATTCGAACCCCTTCGGCAGAAAATTATTTTAATTATACATGGTTAAAATAATTTTTTATGTATATATAGTAGATGTTGAATCCCCTTTGGCTACTTCGTGTGTCTATTTCTATAGATTTTGAACCCCCTTATTGAAAATCATGGCTCCGCCACTGCCCTAACCTATTAGTCAATTCTCAACTACACACTTATACTTTATGGGGGTCCTATTACCTCCCTGAACTTTTTATTTTTGATATTTTGTGACCCTTAAATGTTGACCTGTCCAAGAAGGTGAATACACCTCTTGTAGGCGCGAAAGGGTTCAACAAAAAGACATAAAATGACTAAAATTGAACTAGATAATCCATGTGGTAGTATCTCATTGGAGATTATATAAGTAATTCATTATTTTTTATTATTTCCCTTTTTTTTATATCACAAAATTGTTATACCCATTTCATGATTTCTTCAAGTTTTTCTCAAAGTCCTTCAATGGTGGTCTTCTAAATTTCGTCTCTAGGAGCTCCAAATCAGTTTATAGCTACTGATTTATGCTTAGTTAATCATACATCAACCGTTTTTAGCAACAACAATCACCTAATTCATAAGAAACTTTCATATATGAAGCTCAAAAATGGAGTTCAAGTTTTTTCTTAAACCCCTCACAATTTCAGCATAATAAATAAATAAAAAGAAGTCAAACCACAATGAACCAACAATGGTGAATTTGAAATTTCACTTTCTAATTTCATTCTTACCAAATTTATTTTTCACTCCCACATTTATGAATACTTATTTGTGGAATTTTGTTTTGGGTTGGATTTCAAATTGAAAGTTTATGTAGACTAGCTATGAAGTTGTTCTTCTTCTTTAATTTGGTATAGATATTTTTTCATCATTTTCTCTTATTATTCTCTAAAGAAATCATTAGTATTTTGGAAAAATAATCTCTATTTGAAAGCATTTTTTGTAAATTTCAATTTCTAGGTTTGATAAAAACGGAAATTTTACATAATTTTACAGGGGATTATTAAATTATTATTTTGATTAGGCTTATAATTTACAGGGGATAAAAAAGAAAAAGAATAAAAAATGAATGTACAGTAATTCGTCACGTGTGCTGCACAACTTTGACATAAAATTGATTATGCCTTTTTAGGGAGGTGATTATTCCATATTTAAATAGTTCAGGGGAGGTAATAGGACCCTCCGTATAGAATACGTGTGTAGTTGAGAATTAGCTAATAGATTGAGGGGGCTTTTGGCTATTTTCATATATATATATATATAGCTATTAATTTTGAGGTGTGATGTATCACTACGGAGATCCTTAATGGCACGGTGTATTTCTAATTTTATGTTGGTAAAATATATCTTAAACTTAACATAGATTTAATGCTACTTAAATTGTTCAATACCTAAAGCTTATTAAAAAAAATAGTTCAAGTGGTTAATCGACGAACTACAATGAATAAAAAAAATTCAAAAAAGAAAACAGAGAAAAAATATTAGTGAAATCATCAAATTACACTAAACGAATTTGGAGAACTAAAAAGAACATTTATTACTACTTTAATATAAATAAAAATGGAAATTAAATTATAAAAGAAATTTAGGAAAAGAAATGGGGGGGGGGCAGTTTAGTCATTTAGGGGTTTTATCCAAGGATTGTTAAACCTTTGATTAGTTATCCTTCCATTTTCTAAGATAAAATAAGACCATATATAGTGTATAACTAATCCATGGATTAAGTCAAATAAAGTAATCAAACAATGTATTAAATGGATGAAATTTTAATCCATAAACTATTCTAATTAATACCGCCTACCAAACAGGTCCTAAGCGCTTAATGTGAAAATTTACAACATGAAAATACTTCATAGAGTCTAATTTAGGTTGTTAACATATCAAATTAAACTACTTCATATTGTTATTAATAGTTTCATCGTAGAGAGAAACATTGTTATAACTGACAAGTGACAAGCCAAAGGATCAAAAGGAGCTATGTTATTTGCACATTGTGAAACAGAAATATGAATGCATGTAGATTATGTTGGACACAGGTGATGTGAGGAAAATAAAGTGAAAATTTTATAAATGACATTTATAAGACTAATAATTTCAAGTCATAACAGTATAATGATTCTTTCAGGTTGTAACAATAAATAATTTCAGGTTCTAACAATTTATAAAAAAAATAAGTAATTGTAAAAAAATCAGTTTTGAAAAAAATAAAAAGATAAAAAAGGATAAAAAATCAATTTTGAAAAAGATAAAAAGATAAAAAATGGATAAAGGTGTATTAATTAACTTTAAATTCATTGATGATAATTGTTAATTGCATAAATTTAGGAGATTCAAACAAATTAGGAATATTTATTTTCCTTATTTCACTCAAATCTGTTAACATTAATTAAAATATCATATTTTTTTCATTTTGTTCAAACATTTCTCTCTCTTCATTTTTTTTCCAGAATTTGGCATTACTCACGAACAGATCCAAATTTTTTTGGTTGGATATTCTTCATTTTGTTGTAATGGACTAGATGGGATCCTTCTGGTTAGTATTCTTTACAATTTATGATTTGTATTTGTATATTATTGAAACGTAAAAAAAAAAAAAAAAATTGTAATGACATTTTCTGATTTTATTATGTATACTAGATTTAAGTTGTGATATTTTTTGTATGAACATTATTTTGTTCATAATACGTAATTATTTTTGTGAAACTGGAGTTAATGTTGGTACGATTGTGTTTGTTATTATTATTTTTTGATTATTTTGTATACTGTTTATACCATGAATTTGTGTGATATTGAATTAATAACTGAATGATTTGAGTATAAGTGTATGAAATATTAATAATATTAGCATTGTAAAGTTATGAAATTTGTGAAAAAAAATAATATGAAATGTGTTGTAACATTGTTATGAAACTGATATTGTTTTAGTAAATTTGATAATAATAATGAGATGGATTCGATATGCAGTTTAAAATTATAATATGGGATACTGTTCTTTTTCTTCTGAAAATATAAATAAAATATGTAGGTTGAAATGAATTTGGTAGTGTATTTGGAATGATATTGGTATGAATAATTATTCACTATTGTGTAAAAAATATGAGTAAGAAATATGATGATTTGTAAGAAATTTGTATTAGGTTGGTATGAAATTTGAATATAAATACAACACATGTTTTTTTACTTTTGTGTTATGTAAAACTGACTGTGATTTCGTAATGAAACAGGGAAATATCATGCGCCAAAGCAATGATGTCATCAAGTGGGCCATAACAGGAAGACATGTTCAAATTATTCTGCGCCAAAATAATGATAGTTTATTTGTTTAAACTATACAAAAAAATTATTTTATTTTGTCTTTTAGAGTCATGTTTTGTTTTGATTGTGACAATGTATTCATTGTTTTCCAATAATATTTTTTGACAGTGCATATCAAATATATACAGAATTGATATCAAATGCATTCCAGCTAAGTGTTTAATATACTGTTCATATTTTATACCAATTGCATACTGCTGAAATCAAATTCATGCCAGTTTAATAGATAAGGTACTGTTCATATTAGTAAACATTATATAAGGTAATTATGATATCCATTTGGTATGCAACTGAATATCCACTGATATTATTTAATGCAATTTAGCATGAGTATTAATTTTGTATCCAACTGGTGTCCTACTCTAAACCAAAATAAAACAAGATGTAATTGATGTTGGTGCAAAATTTAATGATCGTTGTTTTAAATTGTCAGATTCATTTCTTCCAGTATTTATTCAGATTGTATACCAATTTCATACATCTTTAAAATACTTAATTCACGCTTGTTAAGACAATATAATTTACAATTAGTAGTAATTTGGTATCCATAAGGTGTACAACTTGAATAAATATAAGACAAAATGTAATTGAGGTTGTTACAAAATACAATGATCACTATTTTACATTGGCATAATCATTTCTTCAAGGTATTTATACAGGTTGGATACTAACTTCATTCATTTTTTATTTTTTTATTTTTTGTGTTAGAATATGAAGTTAAAAAAACCAATCATGTATGAATTTGGATGCCAAAAGTATACAATTTGGATACCAATTATAAGACAGAGTTAGTTCATGAACTCTAAATTGGAGTTCATTTTGTTTCAGCTAATAAGAAATTGTTAGTTCATGAACTCTAAATGTTGAATCCAATTGGTATGCAGTTTGTATATAACTGTTATCCCAAAAATTATTATACTCAATGTGTAATTTATCTTTTGAATGGTATATCCAATTGGTATGCAGTTTGTATATAACTAGTATCATAAAATAATAATAGTCAATCTGTAATTCATATGTAGTTGGTATCTGACTGAAAGAAAACAGTGGATATTATATATCATCAAATACTTAAAATTGTATCAAACACAAAAATATTGTCCAAAAGTTTTAAAAAAACTTGTAATTCTAAAAAGTCTAAGCTGCAATCAGCTATCTCAAATTAGATCTCCGTGGTCTTGGTGTAGGATAATTGCTGGTATCCGGAGCATGTTCTTGTGCTATGCCAGGTCCACCAAATTTGCTAGCAACAGTTCCAGTTACTTCACTCTCACTGATCGTGTCATCATCGTTCTTTGTTTTTCCATAATGCCATATGATTGTGACATACCTTTTGACGATGGTACTTTGCATCGATATCAATGGAACGCATATAAAAAAAACTCCATTACTGATGTATTCAAAAAATAGACATGTGTACAAACCACAATCACTGGAAAAAAAATTAAAAGAAAAATAATTTTAAGAAATAAATTGAGTTAACTTTTCATTCCACATATTATTCATGTTTCTTTCCACATTCATATACATAAATTTTAGTAATACATCATACCATATTGGAAAAAAAATTACACCAATATTATTGAAACATCATACCAGATTCATGTGCACTGTGGCATTTGACAAGCTACTATCATAAATTTATCCAACTACAATCAAAATAATTTTCAAAACAACATTTAATATCAATTTATACCAATTTAATACCAATATTAAAAATTGAAATATATTAGTGGAGAAATTGAAAAATAAATCTTCCTATTAGGAAAAATATACCAATTTCATAGACTTGTTAGTCATAATTCATACAAAAAAAGTGATTTAACAAACTGCACTAAAATCACCTAATTGGGCTATTGATATCAAACCAATTTCATACCAATGTCAAAACACATTTCATACCAGTTGCATACCAATATTAAATCACATTTCATGCCATATTCATAAATCATATATTAAAGTCAGATTCATACCAATATTATTAGCATTTCGTACAAGTTTTATACCAATACAAGTTTCGTACCAACAATATGCATAATATAATATTTTAAAATCACTAATTTGAATAATTTGAAAATAAATTAAATATATTACTTACCCTAACCACTTTTTGGATATTGGGATTTCTGAGTCCTCCTTCGTTGTTTCTCTTCTTCTTGATGGTTTTGAAGACTAACCAATTTCGAGATTTGTTGCTTTTTTTCTTCTTCTTTTTTTATCTCACTTACAAAATTCGAATCCGAATCAGAATGGATTTCTACAATTTTCTCCTTCCTTGTTTTTCCCCTTTTGATTTGCAGGACTTACCGTTTTCTTTGCTTGACTATTTTTCTCCTTTTGTGTAATTTGATTCTTCGATTGAGAAGAACCACTCTTTGCCGAAATTTTATTCTTTTTTGACGGCGGGGTTTGAGTCAATATGTTGAATGTTGGAGCATATATTTCATCCGTATAAGTTGCTTCTACTAGTTGAGGACTCTTTCGAGGCGTTATAACAGATTTTTTCGACATGAAAAAGATGAGAAACGAAATGAAGTATGTTTGAGAGAGATGAGAGAGATGAATTTGTGATTTCTAAAGGTGGGGTAGTGGGGTGGCGGCGTGCTGTATAGGATCGGTGTGGGGTGTAACGTTAAAAATAGAATTGTAATTGATATAAATCTCTAAAATTGTGTAATTGATAATTACTGAGTTTAAAAAGGGAATTATAATAGATATAATTAAATTATTAATAATATAAAATTAAAAAAAGATTAATCATTTAATAAAATAAAATTTAATTAATTTTTAAATAAAGTTAAATTTATTGATATGTTACAACCCGTAATTAAACTGTTATAAGTAAAAAAAATTAAGAGTAGCTTTAAAACCCGTAATATTGTCTCTTAAATGTGTATATGGTGCGATTTTTCAGAAAATAAATTAATGTCCAAGATTTGAGAAAAAAATAAAAATTATTGAAGTATAATGATTTCTGGATCTACATTTAAGATCATGTGAAGTTTTAATAATTGACAAATTATGTACACGAATAGCCTCGACGAAGTTGTTGCCACAATAAAGAACTTATTCCTATCAAGTATTTTTATTATAATTCTATAATTTGTAATAGTTAGTTTACTTGGAGTGGTTCCAAGATATGATCTTGATTATATTCATAGATTATAATAGGTGTTGTCTTGTTCATTATAAGAGATTCTATTGACTAGAGCAAGTCATTGAAGATTAAGAGGGTATAACCATAATTATTGGGAACCGTTTCTTTTGTTTTACAAGGGCGACCTATTTGGAGTTTGGACTTTAGCGTAGTGTAAGAGTTTAGAAAAATAGTTAAATGTCTCCCTAACGTATTATCGGATTCTCAATTACACACTTATAATTTACGTGGGTCACTCCCCTGAATTTCTTAAAAACATAATACATACCACCCTAAAACTAGACAATCACATTCTCAACATATAGTGATGCACACTCGCTACCAGCTGTCATTTTTTATTATTTATATTTATTTTTCTCTCTTTATCCCCTTTTTCATTAATTACAAAAAGATCTTTATTCTTTTTATTCTTTCTTCTTCTTCTTCTTCTTTTCTCTTTTATTTTTCATTCCTTTCTTCCAAGTTAGTTACCCACTAAAAGAAATCGAAGCCATCTTTATCATCATATATTTTTCATCACTTTATTATTGCATCCTCCAGGCACCTTGACGAGCTTGATTACTCATTTATTTTCTTTTTTTGAATTTTTTATTATGTTTTTTTTTCGTTTCCATGACATCAAATTTGTAGTACTTTATTTAGGGGTTGCCGAATGTTAAATTCTTGGGTCTTCACCAAACAACAATAGAGGTTGAAGATAAGATCTGAGGGTTGATGTATGTTACCGGCCCTAGATTTTTATAAAATAAATTAAAAGAAAAGAGAAAAATTGTGTTGAAATTTTTTTGTCGGTGAGAAGGTAGATTCCTGGTGTTGATATTTTGAACTAATTTGAGTTTGATAAAAATGAAAAAAAAAGACGGATGACGACAAATCAGATACCCATAACTCATGTTTAGTTTACTTTATGAAATTCATGATAGAAAAAACTTATTTTACAGTCATAATTATTTTAATTGATTTGATTTCTCTGATAATTAAAAAACTTCAGTAATAGAATGAATTTTTGTGATGGAAGGTGTTCAATAATTCTACTCTTTTTTTTTGTTTTGTTTCCAAAGATGTCTTGTTCTGTTTTTTTTTTGGTCTTTAATTTGTGATTTTTTTTAGAGTGGTGAGATTAAGGACAATTTGATTTTTCCGGCAATATGAGTAATAATTTTATTGATTATTTGATGATGTTAATCGTGATTTTCAATGTTAGTTGTAAAAAATAGTGAAGTAAATCGTAACGAAAATACTAGAAGATGGATAAAAAGATGGGGTTATTATAGTGATGGTGGTTCAAAGTGGAGGAAATGGTGGTGGGGTGAATGTTGTGTGACGAGAAAGAGAGGGGAAAAAAGAAACAAAAAGAAACAAAAAACGCAGAGAAAAAAGTAAAAAATAAATATATTTAACAAAAAGTTAAATTAAAAATATTATTAAAATATTATTTATCAATTCTTTTGACTAC
>JAJOOS010000365.1:0-66964 GCA_029582725.1 Solanum chiquidenum
AAGTAAAAAATACTAAAATAATAGAACTAGAAAAAGAGCTGGCAATATTAAAAGAAATGTATGAAATTAAACAGAAAGAAAAAGAACAAAAAATAAAATTAGCAAATGAGATAAATAAATTTAAAGAAAAATTGCAATTAGAAGAAGAACTAGAAGAAGAAGAAGAAAATAACCAAGATAATCTACCTGAAATAAGAATTGATGAAATAAACGAAAATGAACTAGATGAACAACATTCAGAAACAAGCAAAACATATACGAAACTCTTAGCAAAAATAGATAATACAAAGAATTTAGAAGTAAATACAGGAGACGTAGATACGGATGAAAAACCGAGTACATCAGGAGTAAAAAATCCAAAAAACTTAAATCCATAATATTATAATACAAACTATGAACAGTAGACAGAAATAAAGTTATATGGGATAAAAGATTAAATAAAAAATGGACACCTAAACCAATAACTGAACAACATAATTTCTTAGATTTAGACTGTGCAACAGATATAAATAAGACAATCCAATTATGGATGGGATATATATCAAAACAATTAATAGATAACAAAATAGTAATAACAGAAACACCATGATACATAGAAAGAACGCTTATAGGAACGGTAAAATTATGGTTACAAAATTTAACTTATTTCACATTATTATTGCCAACTTCAATGTAATTGTTACCAATTATATATATGGGGATGTTCATGGATTATTTGATAAGCTTAGCTTGTGAAACATTGAATGCAAGGAGGGAGTCAGGCCACTCAAGAATTATTTTTCCATGCTCTCTTTGATCAGTAAATATGTTACTTCTATTTCCTTAAATAAACATTTCATATTTATTTTTTGAATTTTTGACAAGAAAGCATTTTCACATGTATTCACCATCTTGGAATGTGTATGCAGGTTTACTTATGAATTATGATTCGGAATACGAAGGTTAAATTATCTAATTATTTTATATCATTTCATGAATTCAAATAGAATATTTTTTAATTCTTTAAAATATTTTTTACATATTTATAAATTACAGTCAAAAGTGAAAGGAAATTCACTTTTAATTATTCCGTGTTTGTAGATAATCCTTTTATTTATTTTCTTTATATGAATGAAAATGTGGAAGTAAGAAAGAAAACAATAAAAATAAAATGGAGGGAACATAAACGAAAGGGGAAGACAAGTATTAAGGCAAAGGATACATAACAGTAATGTTAGGGGGAAATAATAATAAAGTAAGAGAAAAAAAGGATAAAAAAATTAAAATATGATAAGAAGTATGAAAAATAACCATGACCAAACTATTGTAATTTTTTGTTCATGCTACAAAGGAGAATAAACACATTATTTCATGTGAATGTAATATGGAGACAACATATATACTTGTTACAATATGGTAATTCAAACTTTGGAACAAATTGAGAATGTATGTTATGTGTGTATTGTCCCTTTCTAAGAAAAGTAACAAACTAATATATTGCAGGTTTCGATCTAATGACATAAAAAGGTAAATTATTTATCACATTAAATTTTGTTGTCCAAATTTGATAGGTTACCGGAATATCTAATTATTTGGCATTTACATTTTACAATAAAGCTAGAAGTCATTTATATAGGCTGATTGTTCATTTATTTCATTTATATTTTTTCGTTAAATCATTTGTGAAATTCATCACAATGTGATTTTAATATAACTCCTAACATTATAACACATATAATATTTTTGTGGGAGTCACGTGCAAAACACGTGTCCAGGACTAGTATTTAATTTGTGAAACACAACATCTTCGTCTAGTTTCCAATCTGTTCCGTTGAATGCATAATTCCCTTTGAGCACCTCAAGATTAGGTAAATTTGCCAACAAATTCATAACATCCCATGGTAATCTAGTAAATGATAATGTCAACTTCTTGAGATTAGGAGGGAAATTATCCCCAGAGAAAATCATCAGGTCAATGGTCTCAGCTCTGTCCGTTAGGAAATCTAGCTCGATGTGTAGCGTCTCCAGCTCCTGGAGAAGAATTATAGCATAAAGAAAATCATGCCAGTAAGGATGACCAGAATTATGTAAAATCTTTAGCTTTTTTAGATTGGGAGTTCTTCTTATGATTTCGGAAACAAAAGAGGAATTATGGAGATGAAGTGTTTGCAAGTTATTGAGAAAAAAAGGTTGTTCTAGCTCAAGAGGATCAGATATATATAATGTCATATGATTTTCTACCAGAAGAGGATTACATATATATAGTGGACATCTTATATCCAAATGTCTTATCCAGTGGGTGCTTCAGCTTTGTCTGTTCACTATTTACAAGAATTATGGCCTCTAGATTTCTCAATTTGGCTAGTGAAAGAGCTTTCATAATTTTTGCAGCAACATATCTCAAATGTACAAGCTGAGGTATTACACAACGAAAATCTTTCTCGACTGATAATACGTCCAATACCTTAAGCAACTTGAACTGTGAAACAATGGAACTTCTAATACTAATGATATGCCCTCTAAAATAATTATCTTGCACTGTAATAAAGGTGCGGGTTATACTTGTAATAATACTGCTATGACTTGTAGGATAAACTTGCGGATCTAGAAGTCTAGATGGAACGATCACTCGTCGTTGATCATATATGGCTTCTAAGGACATGGGAACATTCTCATTCATGAAATGCACAACATTTTCAGTATGAGCTTCTCTTAGGCATAGCTGGCGAAGAAGATTGTGAATTTTGCAAGTTTTCATCCTTCCATTAGTCCTTTGTTTACCAGCCAAAATTAGACTTCTATCAATTAACTCTTCGAGATACTCCTCTGCCACAACTTCTAACCTTTTACTGCTTCTTGCCTTTACAAATTGCTCAGCAATCCATAACCTAATCAACGTGGAAACGTTAATCTCCATGTCTTCCGGAAAGCCTCCAACATACAGAAAACAAGACCTCAAATATTGGAGCAAGTAATTGGCACTGTTCGGATACCGTACCAAGGAATGAGTTCAGGATTTCCTCAACCTTCTTCCAATTATCATGCGTTGGGTCCATTTTTCGAAGAAGTCCAGCAACAACAACAACCGAGAGAGGTAATCCTCAACATTGTTTTACAATATGCTTCACTGTTTCTTCTAACAGAGGAGGACATGTATCTTTTTTGAATAATTTTTCGGTGAATAGACTCCAACTATCTTCTAGACTTAGAAACGACTTACTATGAGGCAGAAAATCAGGAAAACTGACATAATTAGCAACATACTTAAGGCGAGTGGTTAATATAATTCGGTTTCTATTGACATCATTTGGAAATATTCTTTGCATTTGGTCCCATGCCTCAGTAATCCAAATATCATCTATGACAACTAGAAATCTCCTACCCTTAAGACCTCTATACACAGTCTCCATTAGTTGATCATTACTCATTTCCCGATTGCTTCTAGTAATTGAAGGGACAATTTTAAGAAGCATTTGTCTCTCATTGTATTCTTCAGAGATAGTGACCCATGCATGTTTATCAAATCGACAACGAATAGATGAATCATCATAAAGTTTTCTGGCAAGAGTTGTCTTACCTATACCAAAAATTGGTATGACAGTTAACTCGTTTGTTTGGGAAATGAGGCGATCATGTATGGTGTTGAAGTCATCCTCCATCCCAACAATAGTATTTTCCTCAACTGTACTTTTGTCTGGTGAGGAGGGAGTTGTTGCTAATTCTGCAGATTTGCTTCCATGCTTGTTAACATTGATCACCATCACCATCACCTCTTTGTTGAGAAAATAAACTTGTTCTTCCACTTTCAACAATTCTTCATAAAAGGATCTACAAGCCTTTTGCCGCTTGTCCTCGTGATCTGCTAGAAGGATGTGTTGTAATGTATGCGTCCACCAGTATTAGTGGGATCAGGTCCTCAACACAGTTGAAACTAAAACAATAAAGAACAAGTGCTGAAAAGTAAAGATTGACAAGAGAGTTTACGTGGAAACCTCCTTGCTCAAGGGAGTAAAACCACAACCTGGCCTGCCAGGACTTTTAGAACTGCTTTTCACTAATCTTCTCAAGCAAAAGTAAAAGCCAGTTACAAACCGAGATTAACCTACTAATCTCAACTCTAAGTAACACCTCCTATTACTCAGACGAGCTAGAGTAGATACAACACTACTCACTATATTAATCCAACCCTGACTAATATGGATTTAGAGTAAGAACCTAAGTTATCCCTAACTAGGAACTTATAATGATTCATACAAGTTGAAACGTCTCTTATCACAATGAAAAAAATCCTACAATGTACGCACTTATTAGAAGCAAACAAAAGCAACCGACACAGAAAGCATTAATGACGATTTTATCGAGTCCCTTGCTGATATGAAGCTTGAATAATTTTTGCTCTTTTTGAATGAATGAATATGTTTGTTGTTGTTTGTTTAATATATACTATGAAGAGATATTACCTATCAGACAAACAACATCGTCCTCTGTGATTAGTGAAGTACACTGCTACTTCACCAACCCACTGACGTAGGCAGCTTTTACGGCTGGCCAGCACTTTTGACAACTGGACGATATTCATACTCTGCAATGGACCAGGTCCCTGCACTTGTGAGGAGATCATCAAAACGCTGAAGAGCATAAGCTCTTATCAATTTCCCCCCTTTTTATGATGACAAACAACCTGCACAGACAACTCCTCACACGAGTGATTTAGACATTCATTCAAAATTCAATTGCTCAAATTGGCCAGTTATAGAAGCATGCAGTAACAACTATGAGAATATCCATCCTATTTGTTCCTCCTTCTTGCCGATAACAGTTCCCCCTTAACACAACATTCCCCCTTAGCACAAACATTCCCCCTTAGCACAAACATTCCCCCTTAGCAAGATACCAGTTAAGATAACGCAAGTTCCCCCTTAATCCCTTGGCCAATTGCACAGAAACACTTCCCCCTTTTGGCATCATTGAAAAGGCGGAGCAGTAAACATATGCAAGTTAAAATGACAATCATAAAGAATTCATAGCCACAGGCCACACAGAACATGCGAAGGAAGGCAAAAAGAGATAATGAAAACACACATGAACAGGGTACAAAAAAAAGAGATGGTTGCATATCATAAATACTGACCACTTGACATTGGTCAATCTCACAGTCACAGAGTAGATAGATTTACAAGATGGCAAGACCTAAAAAGTTTACAGGCCACAAACTCAAAAGGGAAACACGGACACATTTAGGACGGAGGGGGAAGAGGGGAGAAGGTACGAATGAACACAAGCATTCTCTCATTGGCATCCTCATGAGCCTTAATAACTTGCTTGTTGAGTGCCTTAACTTCCTCGTTGAGGGAATCAATGGTTTTCACCAGTTTAGCATTCTCATCCTTCAAAGTTTGTAGCTCCTCAGTACTACCACCACTGGTACCTGGTCTTCCTGAGATCACCTTTTGAAGCTCGGACTTCAATTTAGCAATTTCAACCTTTTCAGCCAAGATCTTTGTCGGGTCATCCACCTCCCGTGTGAGTATAGCCTGTTGTTCCAAAGTCACTGCCACTTGGGACCTACCCTTCACTGGTCCTTCTAGACACTCACATTCTTGTAGAGTGGACTTAGTAAACGATTGTTTCATGGTACCTGGTACCCCCTTCTCTACAGGAACCTCAAAGTGAGTAAAGACATGATTCAGTAGGTACCCATAGGGAATACCATGCTTTGTCAATTTCCATGTCATTACCCTGTGCATATGCTCCAGCATTATGGCAGGAAGATTGATTGGTTCGAGTTCATTCAATAGTTCCATAAGTAACAGATCAGCTGCTGATGCAACTGTTAGTTTTTCAGAACGAGGCACAAGTACCTTGTTTACAAATTCGAACAAGAGTTGACATTCCCTCTTAAGAAGCTTTTTGGGCAAACCTGCAAGCTTAATTTCCCCTCTCTTAGTAGCCTACACAGTAAACCCCTCAGAAGGTTTGCAGCCTTCGATGGACCTAATCCCCTTCATAGGTACCCCCAATATAATTCCCAGAGTGACTTCATCCAAGTAAATCCCGACATTCTTGAAAATAGACATAATTCCTCCATCTTCGAGTAACTCCATGTTGTAAAATAATTCACGCACTTCTGGCTCGTGGAGATATGGAGGAGGAGGTTCAAATAGATGACTCCACTCCTGAACAGACACGACATCAACTAGGGCCATTATTCCAAATTTTGTGGCAATTTTGGGATCAAACACTCTTCCACTTAGCACCTTTTGGGTCTTCATTATTTCGACCCTTTCTTCTCTTGTCAACTCCTTCACATCTTGCTGATTTCTGACCCTGGGACCAGGTCCCTTTACGGGTTGTTGTTCTTCAAGATTTTCAGTGACTTCATCCTCCTCAGGCACACCAGGTTTATCTGTCTCCTTCTCAGTGGTCTTTGCCTCGTTCATAGTGGACTTCTGCTTAGTGGATTTTCTTTTCTTTGCAATGGATTTTTTCTTAGTGATTCTTGGCTTCTTTGCTGCGGATCCTTCTTCTTTTTCCCTTTCTCCTTCTACTTCCTTCTTGTGTATGATGATAGATCTGATGATATCTTCAAATGGGGTGTCATTGTCATCAACATTTACAGGAGATGATGTAGGGTTTGCATCCAAAGACCCTTCCAGTCTTATTTTCATGATCCTTTCAGTGTGGGCAGCATTTGCCTCCAAGGCACTCCCTAATATCTTTTGTGTTGCACTTCGAGTCTCATACTTCTTTCCCTTCTCCTTCTGATAGACTTAAACCAGTCTTCCCTTTCCTTTCGTTTTCTCTCTTCACCACTATCATCCCTACGCACATGGGATATTTCCCTATCAGCAACTCCAGGCGTTTCCAGTTCCACATTTCTTTGTCTCCATCTCAGTGGAATTTCCTCTTCTTCGTCATCCTCAACATCAGTACCCATGGGAGTTTGGTCAAACACAGGGTCACTTTTGCGTAGGACCTGGTCTGAGGACCTCATCTCTTGGTCTATTAGATTTGGCTGAACGTCTCCCCTAAGAGAGGCTAAACTTTGAACTGCTACCAGTTCTACACCTACAGTCAAAATACACGACGCTGGACCAGTTCCTTCTGGCAGGTCTCCTTCAAACAACATTTCCGACTTTGTTGACGACACTGCCATGGACCCTGCTTCTGTTTCCTCAGATACGAGATCATCAAGAGGTTTTGCAACTGATTGAGCACCGAAATCCTGAGACTTGTTTTCAGATACCACAAGCGTGGGGGAATAGACCAGGTTCTCAGGAGACCGAAAAATAGGGGAACCCAAAACTTCAGTCTGAGGGGTGATTGATTCAGCCATTTCTCCTACCCCACAGATTGGAGTGGAAGGGGACTCTTTGGGAATGGGGATGGAGAAGTTGAATGAACTAAGAATTTCAGCTTCTAGGGAGACATGAGCTTTTGAGGAAGAATCTGATTTTGACATCTTGAGGAATTTTCGAGAGTGAAGAAATCGAGTGCTTGTAGAGAGAGAGAGAGATAAATTTGATTCACAAGGTTAGTTTTTTTTAAAAGAAGTTTGAAGTGTATCGGTTCCCCAACAGTAGTGACTGTTGGTATTAATACGGAAGAGACGTTTGAAAGCGACGCGACGAGATAGAGAGATGGGTGCGTGACAGTGAGTTGACAGTTATGACAGTGTAGTACAAATGATACTAACCTCATGGGGACCAGGTCCTTATCTTGATTCACAGCCCTGCCTAGTGTAATCAACTCATCCCTTCAGCCTACCACACCATGAGTGTATACCTGCATTAAGTTGTCAAAAATGAGTCATTTTATGATCAATCATAAAAACAAGTATAGATACCTGCCCTCCTTAGCATAGTCATTTCGAGGGAGCTTTGCACAATCAAGTCCAGAGATTAGGTAATTTTGAGCATCCCCAGTCTCATTCTATTTTTGATGAAGGACTCTTTGCCAAGTGCCTTTGTAAAAATGTCAGCCAATTGATCTTCAGTATTGCAAAACTTCATTACCACATGTAGTTTCTCCACATTGTCCCTCAGAAAGACATGTCTCACATCAATGTGTTTTGTCCTCTTATGCTGAACAAGGTTTTTGGCCATATTCATAGCACTAGTGTTGTCACAAATCAGAGGAATGGTGTCTGTGAGTACACCAAAGTCTTATAGCTACTACTTGATCCATAGTAATTGAGCACATCAAGATGCAGCAACTACATACTCTGCCTCTGCAGTGGACAAGGCAACAAAGTTATGCTTCTTGGTTCCCCATGACATCAATGATGATCCTAGGAAGTGAGCCATTCCTGATGTGCTTTTTCGATCAACCAAAAATCCCGCATAGTCAGCATCATCATAACCAATAATATCAAAAGAATCACCAGTAGGATAGAAGAGGACCAGGTCCTGTATCCCTTTCAGATATCTCAAAATGCGCTTGGCTGCCTTCAGATGAGATTCCTTGGGAGCTACTTGGAATCTTGCACACATTCCAACACTAAACACAATGTCTGGCCTGCTTGCTGTGAGATATAGAAGTGAACCAATGATTCCTCTATTCATAGTTTGACCAACTTCGGCTCCACTTTCATCTTTATCAAGTCTTACACTTGAACTCATAGGAGTGTCCAGCGTCTTTGCATCAATGAGAGTGTATTTCTTGAGCAGTTCCTTGATATACTTCTCTTGGCATATTGAAGTGCCTTGAGGAGACTGTTTGATTTGCAAGCCTAGGAAGAATGTGAGCTCTCCCATCATGCTCATCTTGAATTTGCTACTCATTAGTTCAGCAACTCCTTGCACAGAGAATCTGAGATAGCACAAAAAATTATGTCATCAACATACACCTGCACAATCAATAATTCTTTACCTCTGAATTTCAAGAACAGGGTATTGTATATTTTACCTCTCTTGTACCCATTGTCAAACATGAACTTTGATATACGTTCATACCAAGCTCTAGGAGCTTGTTTCAACCCATACAAAGCCTTATCCAACTTTAGTACATGATTGGGCAAGTATGCATCTTCAAAGCCTGGGGCTGCTTGACATACACCTCCTCCTTCAGATAACCATTCAAGAATGCACTCTTGACATCCATTTGAAACAACTTGAACTCATTGTGGGTTGCAAAGGCAATCAAGATTCTGATAGCTTCTATTCTGGCAACAGGGGCAAAAGTCTCATCATAATCAATTCCTTCTTCTTGGTTGTACCCTTGGACCACTTGCCTTGACTTGTATCTTGTAATGGTTCCATGTTCATCAAGTTTATTTCTGAACACCCATCTGGTCCCAATAATGGTTCTGTCAGCTGGTCTAGGGACCAGGTGCCACACTTTGCTTCTTTCAAACTGATGAAGTTCCTCTTGCATTGAGTTCACCCAGTCTGTGTCCTGGAGAGCCTCTTTGATGTTCTTAGGCTCGATAGTTGATATGAATGCTGAGAATGCCACCAGATTTCTTGATTTTGACCTTGTTTGAATTCCAGAATCAAGAGGAGAAATAAGATTGCCCAATGGATGAGAGGATTGATGTTTCCATCCAAACTTCCTGGTGATTTCTTCTTCTCTATCAGCATCAGAATCACCTTCACTATCTTCAGGGTTTGGAGGTAGAGCATCCTGTAATGGGTTTGAGGGACCAGGTTCTCCAGGGGCACCAGAGTCCTTCCCTTGCATAGTCTGATTATCCTTCTGCTGGCCTGTTTGCTCCTCGAATGCATAGTCTTCACTACAGTCATTTAGTGTTCCTGATTCATCAAACTTGACATGCATGCTTTCCTCAATACAGATGGTTCATTTGTTGAACACTCGGTAAGCCTTGATTGTAGATGAATAGCCCACAAACACTCCCTCATCACTTCTAGCATCGAATTTCCCTAGATCATCCTTTCCATTATTCAACCCAAAGCACTTGCAACCAAAAGGTTTGAGGTGTGCAATGGAAGGGTTTTTGTTGTTCAACAACTCGTAGGGAGTTTTCTTGATAACAGATCTGATGAGACACCTGTTAGTCACATAACATGCAGTATTGACAGCTTCAGCCCAGAAGTTCATAGCAAGTCCTGAGTCAATCAACATAGTTCTGGCAATCTCCACCAAGGTTCTGTTCTTTCTTTTAACAACTCCATTTTGCTGAGGAGTTCTTGGTGCTGAGAAGTTGTGGTTTATTCCATGTTCTGTACAAAAACCTTCTAGCTGAGAGTTTTCAAACTCTGTACCATGATCTGATCTTACACTGGCTATTTTGCAGTTCAGCTTCACTTGAATAGTTTTGGCAAAGGTGATCACGATTGCAGTTGTCTCATCTTTAGTGCGCAGGAACAAGTTCCACGTAAACCTAGAAAAGTCATCAACAATGACAAGAATATATTTCTTACCTCCTTTGCTTTGAATTCTAATAGGTCCACATAGATCCATATGGAGCAGCTCCAGAGGTCTCGTTGTACTGACTCCCTTCTTGGCTTTGAAAGATGATTTAGTTTGTTTCCCTTTAGCGCAGGAATCACAAACTTTATCATTTGAGAACTTCAGCTTTGGTAACCCACGGACCAGGTCCCCTAAAACAAGCTTGTTTAGTAAAGAGGAACTTACATGACTCAGTCGTCTATGCCACAGATCAACATCATTAGCTTGTGCATTCAAACACGATAGATCATCTCCTTAAATGGACTCAAGATCAGCAACATACATATTCTTCACTCTGGTAGCAGTCATGACGACTTTCTTTGTTATGCAGTTGGTGACTAAACATTTGTCAGTCATGAATGAGACTTCATTTACTTTGTCACAGATTTGAGATATACTTAACATATTAAACTTTAACCCTTCCACATAATGCACATTGTTTATGGAGTTTTCAGCAGATCTCCCTATTCTGCCAATCCCAAGTATAAATCCTTTCTTTCCACCGCCAAAAGACACACCACCGCCATTGCTTGTAAAGAGAGAAAGTTGGAAGTGTCTCCAGTCATGTGCCTTGAGCACCCACTGTCCATGTACCAGCACTGACTCCTTCCTCTCTTCTGCATAAAAGGTATTTGTTAGATTTTGCAACCCACTTCAGTCGGAGTTCCCAATAATCATCAAAAGGCTTGATAAGAAACCTTCATGTCCAGGGAGGCAAGGTGTTCTTACTGAAACGATGATGAGGACCAGGTCTCTTTTGTCCCTTTTTGTCATTGTTTATGGATTTGACAAAGTTTATGTGGTTATCTTTGACCCTTTTCAGACTGTCACATTTATCTTTTAAGTGACCATTTTTACCACAATGAGTACACAGAAGATTATCAGACACAGGCACATACTTGCTATGGGGATTGTATGGAGGCTCTATTGTTCTGCATCCCAATCCTCTCTTACCATTGAAATCCTGATTAGCCAGATTCGATAGCATCCTAGAGGAGTCTGCCCATTTTAGGGAGTGTCTTAAATCTTCCTTGACCCTGTTTAAGTCCCTTTGTAGTTGAGAGTTTATTTCAAGTGATTCAGTTAGCTTAGACTCACAAGCTTTGAGCTTTTCTTCCAGTTCTTCCTCAAAGGCACTTAGTTTTCTTTTCCCACCAACTGAGGGACCAGGTTCCTCATTGGTTGGAGTGACAAAAGATTCTAAGGTCTCTATTCTCATGCTCATTTCAGAAACTTGACATATAAGGACAAAATTCTCATTTTCATATAAATTTAGTTTTTCATTCACCACTAAGTTTTCAGCAGTTCGTTCAACAACAGAGTCAATGAGAAGAGCAATAAGTTTCCTCAATTTTTTTATATGAAGAGTGTCTAGATCATTTTTTAGGTCAAGAAGAGTTACCTCATTAGACTCATTCTCATCATCAGAGTTGGCCATTAAGGAAAAAATTATGTTGAAGATACACTTGTCATCCTCCACTGCCATCATAGAGACATCTTCATGTTTTTCGCCATCTTCTTCTGACTCACTTGAGTCATTTCCCCAGACTGCAAGTGCCTTCCTCACCACCTGGTCAGCATGAGCTTTTCTTCGAGCGTGCTCTGGGACCAGGTCCCTCTTACGAGGTCTGGTGTCATGAGTTTCTTGCTTCAGACTAGGGCAGTCTCTCATGAAGTGACCAGGTCTGCTGCACTTCTAACACAGATCATTTACAGTGGTTGTTCTGCTGCTGGAAGCCTTCTTCTGAAAAACTCCCTACCTTTTGATAATCTTTTGAAATCGCCGAGTGATGTAGGCCATTTCGTCTTCCTCATCCTCTACTTTATTTTTAGTGGTTTTTAGGGCAATGGATTTTTCTTTCTTCCCTTTTTTGATGTTGGTTCCCTGCTTCTTATTCAGCTCGTACGTCTAAAGATTTCCAATCAGCTCGTCCATGGGCAGAGTCATCAAGTCCTTTGCCTTTATTATAACATTCACCTTGCTTTCCCAAGAGTTGGGAAGAACCTTGAGAATTTTGCGAACCTGCTTGTAAGTGGAAATAGGCTCACCCAAACTCCTGAGCTCGTTAGTGATGAAGGTGAAATGAGAGTTCATTTCAAAGATGGTTTCACCTTCCTTCATAACGAAATTCTCGTATTGGGTGGTAAGCATGTCAACCTTTGACTCCTTAACTTGTTTGGTCCCTTCATGACCAGTTTCAAGACAGTCCCAAATTTCTTTGGCTGTCTCACAGGCAGAGATTCTGTTATATTCAGCAGCTCCAATCCCACATACTAGGATCTTCTTAGCTTTATAATTCTTTTCAATCTTCCTTCTGTCAGCTTCATTGTACTTCTTCCTCGTCTTGACAACGGTAGTGGTAGTTTATCCATATTTCACTTCCTTAACAGGAATGTAGGGACCATCTAGAATGATGTCCCACATCTCAGTATCCTCTGCATTGATATAGTCATGCATACGATTTTTTCACCATCCGTAGTATTGACCATTGAAACGAGGTGGTCTAGTCGATGATTGTCCTTCCTCCATGTTAGGTGGTGCAACCATTCCGTTAGGATCTTTTATTTTCTTGGTGTTAACCAGAGAGAAAAGTCAAGCTTTGATACCACTTGTTGGAATATATGCGTCCACCAGTATTAATGGGATCAGATCCTCAGCACAGTTGAAACTAAAAAAGTAAAGAACAAGTGCTGAAAAGTAAAGTTTGACAAGAGAGTTTACGTGGAAACCTCCTTGCCCAAGGGAGTAAAACCATGACCTGGCCTGCCAGGACTTTTAGAACTGCTTTTCACTAATCTTCTCAAGCAAAAGTAAAAGCCAGTTACAAACCGAGATTAACCTACTAATCCCAACTCTAAGTAACACCTCCTATTACTCAGACGAGCTAGAGTAGATACAACACTACTCACTATATTAATCCAACCCTGACTAATATGGATTTAGAGTAAGAACCCAAGTTATCCCTAACTAGGAACTTACAATGATTCACACAAGTTGAAACGTCTCTTATCACAACGAAACGAATCCTACAATGTACGCACTTATTACAAGCAAACAAAAGCAACCGACACAGAAAACATTAATGACAATTCTATCGGGTCCCTTGCTGATATGAAACTTGAATAATTTTTGCTCTTTTTGAATGAATGAATATGTTTGTTGTTGTTTGTTTGATATATACTATGAAGATATATTACCCATCAGACAAACAACATCGTCCTCTGTGATTGGTGAAGTACACTGCTACTTTACCAACCCACTGACGCAGGCAACTTTTACAGTTGGCCAGCACTTTTGACAACTGGACGATATTCATACTCTGCAATGGACCAGGTCCCTGCACTTGTGAAGAGATCATCAAAATGCTGAAGAGCATAAGCTCTTATTAGGATGTTTCTTAGACTTGAATAAACTCTATCTTCCGCTTTGTATACTACATTCCTGATTCTTTTTTCTATAACCTTGGAATTGAAACTCGATAAATTAATTATTGTTATAAAAAAATATAACGCCAGTAAGATTTAGATAACTATACTAGTGATCAATTACATACCTTAAGAGTTTCAATATCCTTTGCAGTATCGTCAAGGAAATCTTGCAGAGCAGAAAGATTTTGACAGAGAGATTCAACATGTTGTTGTGTACAACATTCACAAACCAAAGATTCATTATGTTTGAAGAGTTGCTTCAATGTATACATAAGTGAAGAAAGAGCAGCATAAGCCATTTTCTCTCTTTGTTTGCTGGAATAACTAAAACATAGAACCTTGCAGATTTAATCTCTATGCTTTGTTATTATTAGGCTAAGTGGTTAGTTTTTCTAAATGAGGAACAAAGGTGTAGTGTACTTTATACCTTTATCATTTGTTTAATTAAAAGAGATAGATGTATGAGAACACAATCCAATACACGTTACATTACAAAACAAGAAAATCAAATTGCTCAATGGAGGTATTTCTTTTCTATTTTAAAATTGTTAGTGCACTCACTTTTTATCCTTTTGTTCAGTTTTTATTGGATAGTGCCTATCTCATCCTTAGCAGGAGATGTTCTAATGTTCTTTCTCTTGTATGAACTTATAGTTAATACACCAATCACTCATTTTCCGAAGGATTGTGACTTTTTCAAAGAGTTGTAACCTCTCCGATAAGGCACAATAAACATTTGTTCACACTACCCTTTGTTGTCTATAAATAGAGGGATTTCCTCTCCGTTTAAAACAATGAAAATTCTAAACTTCTTCTTCTGCACAATTAAATATTCATGTACTTTGCTCCTGTTGAGTGGCTCACTGACACCATTATTTTTGTAATAATACGTTGGTGAATAAAATTGTTCCATCATGAGAGGATCTATTTCTTTAAATCTCAGGTATTAGAGGAGAATAATTTTCTTAAGGGGACACTGTGCATTCAGTGGGCTCGATTTTTTTCCTTTTTGTTTCATTCTACTGTTACAGATCCTGGTATGTTTTTTTACAGTCATTAATTTATGCTTGTGATATTAATTGTTGTTTTTGAGTACATTTTTTAAACTCTGTTGTTTGCTTTTCTTCAAAGTTATTGTCTCCGGTTATATTGAACATATACACATATAGTAGTATATTCATTGTGCAGAAAATAATTATGGTACTCAGTTCCAAAAATTCATGTTTTGATATTCTATAACTCTATATATAAGCTTACATATTATCTATTTTTACATAGATATGAAGTTTCTCACTTAGCAATTGAAGAAATTCATTATGCAAGTTCAAAAGATATAATTGCTTTCATGTTCAAGTGTATTTTCTTTTTTGAATCTGTTAACAAATTTTTAATTTTTTTCCTGAGACATATATCACAATTGTATAATCTATGCAACTTAAATGTGTTCTTTTTTTTACGGAATGTCGTTGTATATATTCTTATTTTCTTCTTTATTTTTCTTTTAATATTGATTAAAGAACTAATGATTTATTATATCGTGAATAATTCATTCATTAGAGGTTCTTGAGTTATGTGATAATGACAAATAATTAGATTCATGTTGGAATATTGCTAATATTTTTTTAAGAACCTATTTTTTCCGTTATTTTTAATATATGGATATTAGTAAAGGATTATTTTTCAAGTTCAATGCAATTATTTATGACCGCGCAAAGCGCTGACAAATTGCCTAGTTAGAATATATGATTAGACAAGCAATAACAAGCAAGAGTTGTCTTACCTATACCGTCTATACCGTTGTTGATGTATATTAAAGGGTAGGAATAATATAATTAATGTGTAACGTTATGAGTAGAGTTTTTTTTCTAAAAAAAAATCTTTACTTTTCTCATTTTATTTACTTTTATAAAAAAAACTAATTTCTAGACACGTGCGTTGCACGTATACCCATCTAAATTGACATAAATTGTTTCAAATTATCATTATATTAAAAATAGTTTATAATTAAATTACAGGAATATCGTTCATTTTCAAACAAAAAATAGTTCAAATATTTGGAATCTACTCTTGGATACCAATAACAAATTAAAATATGACAACAAGTATCTCTTCTCCAATGAAAAAAAAGATAATAATATTTAGTACTTTAAAATACTATAATTATAAACACAAATTTATATATGTATATTCTTATCTCATATGTTAATTACCTGCAAGACAATGTTGAGAGAAAATAAGAAAGATAAAAAATGAAAAGAATTTGATAGCCACATCTTAGAGTTAATTATAATAAAATGCAGGCAACAATTAATAATCAATATTTTTTTTATTATTAAGGGGTCATATCAAGTATTGAATCCTACCAAATTAATTTTTTCAAAAATAAGGTTAGAATACAAAAACATAGCTTCAACGGAGTGACAATTTAAAATATGAAACGGTATTAAAAGTTGAAACATTGAATTTGTCTTTCTCAAAATGAGACAAAAGGATAAATAAATAAATAAGGATAAACATGTATACCATTATTTCTTTCATGAATTAAAGAAGTTAGTAATAATTTAATTATACGTTACTTTCTCCAATTTAAATTATTCATCGTGTTTCAAACTTGTACACCCTTCAGAAAAAAATGTTAAAAAATGTAGTTTTATATATTCTATCTTACACACCCCTTACAAAAAATAAACATAAATAAGTAATTAATAAAATCATAAGAACAAATTAAATAATTTTTATTATCAAATAATATAGTACAATAATTTAATCGTTAAAAAGATCAAGTAAATTATAATTAATTTTTTTTTTTAATTACATCACACAATTATATTAGTAAAGAGTCATGATCTTATATTTTGATGCATGACCCTTTATTTTACATTCAAAGAAGGAAACTATGTACAAAAAAAAAACTACCCTTCCTGAAGATCATTCACCTTTGTTGTACTAAAAAAAAAGAGCAAAGAGAATGCTTTGTTCATCCCTAATGAAGTTGATCCCCCAAATCTTAGCTTGTCCATTTCTTGTATATCACATAATGTTGTTTACTCCAATGATATTTTTCATATTTATAGATGACAAATGTAGGGATAATCCAAATATTATAAGATAATGTGTATAGTCAAGAGTTAGATAAGTGCAAATCATGATATAAATGCAAAAGAATATTAACAATTTTTCTTGGATAATGTGACTTTTTGCTAGTACATGAACCATATTAAATTGCTTGTAAATTTCAAAACAACCTTTGAAATCCCTAAAAAAGATCTGTTATTTTTTTTTGTGTGCATTGAAACATTAAATATTGCGTAATAATTTAATTTCTAAGCATAAATTATTGGAGGAACAATGTTAATTTAGTGAATGAAAAATGGTTATTTTTTTTTAGAAACATTTAATAATTAATTAATTAGTTTTTTATAAGAAATAATTTAGTATAGGGATAAAATGGTAATTCAACTTTTTTACTTTGAAGCTTCTCACTTATAATATATATATATATCCTTGCACGTGTAACTCAACTTTATTGACTGCAAAATTTTAAAAAATTACATAAATATTAGTATTAAGAAACATGCTTGAGTTATAAATTATATACTAAAGAAGAAGTGCAAATTCTTAAAGTGTTATCTTAATCCTACTTGGTGAGCTCTCTAAAAGGAAGAAATACTTCTCCAAAGAAATTTTTGGTTTTCTTACTTTGATTTCTAATTTCGCCTTTAATTTGCAAAGTTACTGGACCTTGTTTCTTTTGGTATATGTTATAAATAGTTGAAGCTAGAAGTTAGTTATTATGAAATAAACAACTCTTTAAATCTGGAAATACATTTGTGATTAACTGAAAACTAGAGAACTTGATAGTTTCTAAATGTAAGTCCCTGTGGGTACGATACCCGACTCGCAAAAAGAGTCACTTTATTACTTGTACGATTATGTGCACTTGCGTGTGCGATTAAACCGCAACAGTTGTGTACAACATTGACAAACCAAAGATTCATTAGGTTTCAAGAGTTGCTTCAATGTATAGATAAGTGAAGAAAGAGAAGCATAAGCCATTTTTCTTTGTTTGCTGGAATAACTAAAGATAGATTATAGAACCTTGCAGATTTATTATTAGGCTAAGTGGTTTTTGTCCAAATGATTTGCTTTTTCTAAATGGGGAACAAAGGTGTAGTGTACTTATTACCTTTATCATTTGTTTAATTAAAAGAGAAGATGTATGAGAACACAATCCAATATACTTTACATTACAAAACAAGAAAATCAAATTGTTTCACTTAATTAATTGTACTACAGATATGAGATGATCAATGGAAGTATATCTTTTCTATTTTAAAATTGTTAGTGCACACACTTTTTATCTTTAATTAAGTGAGTTGCCTATGGGTTTACACTACTTAATGGTTAATCAAACTATTAAGCAGCCTAAGAAGGATTCTAATATGTTATATAGTTCCATATTAAACTCCAAATCAATGAAATAACAAGTAAGTCAATGAAATCTGATTCACAAATTTTGAACAATACTATAGATAGTTTCTCAAAAGACCCATGGCTAACAGCAGGCATGCATACTTTTAGTAATTAGTATAATAAAATTAACGATCGCTAAACAGAATAACCATTAATCATAGCTCAAAAGTAAACATATGTATACATTGGCACGTCCGGTGGGACCAAATCTGCAAATTTGAAGATCTGCAATACTAACTCGTACAAATGTCTTATGCTGCTCTTTCTTCACTTATGTATACATTACAATAACTCATAAGACCTAATCAATATTTGGTTTGTCGATGTTGTACCCATGTCACATCCCAAAATACCCTCTAGATGTGACTGTCATCTGCTAACACCACCTGTCGGGCGTACCAAATATCCATACACTTACCCAATTATTTAAGCACTGAGATTGGACATGTGCAACTCCAAAACTCATCAATACTCATTAAGACGAAATAATTATCCAATCAAAATCGTATATCAATTAATTAAAAGAAAGCATCACTTAAATAATATAACTGTAGCTCAAATCCCCCAATAAGCCCATGGAGCATCTATCGGTGTTACATGAGTTCGAATGTTAGACATGCAAACCCCAAGAAAAGAAGTTATAAAGTATAAATAGATAAAGCTGAAATAGTAGTCTCCATGAACAATGCAAAGGCTCACCTTAGCAATAGAATCCACGCGAATGAACTAGTCAACCACTATTCTCACCCTCTGCAATAGTATTTGCATAGACATGTAGGTAAGGAGTGATATATATATATATATATCTATATATATATATATAACCCAGTAAGATCCTCGACCCACTACTTTAATACCCTTGGAACAAGTGTTAGAAAATACATCTACACAACAAACACATAATGATATGCATAAGAAATTCTTCTCTTCCCTTGATGAAAACTCTTGAATTTGCAACACTAGTTGAACAATATTGATAGGAGTGATCGCCTTATATTCCCGATCCATGCACGGGCTCAACAGTTCTGTCTAGCGCTTATGGTAAAAATAGTTCCATTCTGCTGATCTCATGGTCATCTATGGTAATCAACAGTTCAAGTCTGCTGATCTCATGGCCTTTGCCAAGCAACAGGTAGTGAATTTGTTCATATTAGTTGCACTTTTCTGATGCATCTCACTATTTACTTGGTTGTTTCAATCAAAAAATGCATATGGACTATCTCCTTGGGAAAAACCCGAGAGGAAAATCATACATGGTTGGTTTTGGGAACAAACCTCCAACTTAAGCTCATCATAGAGGTGCCTCTGTCCCAAAAATGTCTCCAAACAAATTGGTGGACTGCTCCATGAGTTTCGTTATGGTGAATGATAAGTGCTTATGTTCCTAGATGTTTTGATGATCTTCTCACAAGTGCAAGAACCTGGTCCTCGGCAGAGTATGAATACTCGTCCAGTGGTCAAAGTGTTGAACAGCTGTAAAAGTTATTCGTGTCAGAAAGTTGGTGAAATTGCAGAGTACTCCACCAATCAGAAGCGATGAGGTTGTTTTTACATTGGATAATAATTCTTCATGATATATATTCAACAACATTACTCATTCATTCAAAAGAGAGATATTTCAAGCTTCAAAACAGCAGGGACCTGATCGATTGCTTCAAGTGCTTTCTGTACCAGCTATACTTTATTTGCTTGTAATCGTGCTTATATTGTAGGATTCATTTCACTTGTGAAAGAAACATTTCAGTCTTGTGTGAATCATTGTAAGAACTAGGTTAAGGGTAACTTAGTTTCTTACTCTCAAGTCTATATTAATCGGTTAAGATTAGTATAATGGGAAGTGTTGTACCTGCTCTGGCTCAGCTAAGTAATAGGAGGTATTGCTTAGTGTGGAGATTAGTAGGCTAATCTTATGTTGTAAACTTGGTTTTACTTTTGCTTGGAGAATATTAGTGGAAACAGTTTGAAAAGTCCTGTTGAGAATAGGTCATGGTTTTACTCCTTTGAGCAAGGAGGTTTCCACGTAAAGTTGATTGTAAATCTTTACTTTCAGTATTTGTTCTTTACTGTCTTTTACTATAACTGTGTTAAGGACTTGGTCCCATCTACATAGGTGGACGCATACATTCCAACAAGTGGTATCAAAGCTTGACTTTTCATTTTGGTTAACACCTAGAAAAGAAAAGATCCAGAAGGAATGACTGCTCCACCCAATATGGAGGAAGGTCAGTCTTCTACCAGGCCACCTCGTTTTAATGGTCAATACTATGGATGGTGAAATAATCGAATGCACAACTACATCAATGCTGAGGATACTGAGTTATGGGACATTATTCTTGATGGACCATATATACCTACTAAGGAGGTGAAGGATGGAGAGCTCACCACTACAACCATCAAAATCATAAAAGAGTACAATGAAACAGATAGGAAGAAGATAGAAATGAACTACAAAGCAAAGAAAATTATGGTGTGTGGAATTGGAGCAGACGAATACAACAGAATCTCTGCTTGTTGAGATTAACAAGACTGTCTTCAAACAGCCCATGAGGGAACACAACGAGTAAAAGAGTCTACGATCGATATGCTTACGACTTAGTACGAGAACTTCTGCATGAAGAAAGGTGAAACTATCTTAGAGATGAAATCAAGATTCACCTCCATAACCAACAAACTTAGAGGCTTAGGTGATCCTATTCCTGTAAGCAAACAAGTTTGAAAGATTCTCAAGGTGCTTCCCAAGTCTTGGGAAACCAAAGTGGATGCCATAACAAAATCCAAATATCTAATGACTCTTCACATGGATGAACTGATCGGAAATCTTCAGACCTATGAGCTGAACAAGAAACAGGGTACGACCGTGAAGGAAGGAAATAAGGAGAAATTTGTTGCCTTGAAGACATCTCAAAATGATGTGACTTAGGAGGAGGATGAGATGGCGTATGTCACTAGAAGATTTCAAAAAATCATAAATAAGCACGGGGATTTCCAAAAGAAAGCTTCGACCAGCAGAACTGCTACTGCAAACGATCTTTGCCATAAATGAGGCAATCCTGGCCACTTTATGAGGGACTGTCCTAGCCAGAAGCAAGAAACTCAGGATATCAGGCCTCGCAAGAGGGACCTGGTCCTAGACCATGCTAGGAGGAAAGATCATGCTAATCAACTAGTGAGAAAAGCCTTGGCCGTATGGGGAAATGAGTCAAGTGAATCAGAGAAGATACAGAAAGTCATAAAGATGTTTCAATGATGGCTATTAAAGATGATGAAAATATCTTCAACTCTATCTTTTCATTAATGGCAAAGTCTGATGATGAAGAGGATCTAAATGAGGTAACTCTTTTGATCTTAAAGATGATCTAGATACTCTTCTCATTAAAAAATTGAGGAAACTTGTTGCATTTCTTATTGATTTTGTTGATGAACTAACCACTGAAAACTTAATGACGAATGAAAATTTAAGTTTGTGTGAGGATGAAAATTCAGCTCTTGTCTCTCAAGTTTTTGAAATGAGTGTTAGGATAGGTTTCCCGGAGACCGACAACATGACACCTGAGGAGGATCCTAGTACCTCGGAGGGTGGAAAGCGAAAACTTAGTATTTTTTAGGAAGAGTTGGAAGAAAATCTTAAAAATTCGGAGTCTAAGCTAGTTGCCTCTCTTGAAACAAATTCTCAACTGAGGAAGGATCTGAGCAGGGTCAAAGAAGATTTAAGCCACTCTCTAAAGTGGACTGACTCCTCCAAGATACTCTCTAACTTGACTAGTCAGAGCTTGAATGGAAAGAAGGGGTTAGGCTGTAGACCGATAGAACCTCCTTATAATCCTCATAGAAAATATATGTCCGTCTCTGAGAATCTCTTGTGTACTCATTGTGGTCGTAATGGTCATCTAAAAGAAAAGTGTGAGACTATGAGAAAAGTAAAAGAAAGGCATGTGAAATATGTTAGATCAGAAAGGAATGTTAAAAGAGGACACAAGGTACCTGGTCCCCGTTATCATTTCAGTAAGAACACTTTCCCCCCTGGACAGGAAGGTTTCTTATCAAGCCTTTTGATAGTTATTGGGAACTCCGTTTAAAGTGGGTTCCTAAATCTAACAAGTGATTCTTATGCAGAAGAGAGGAAAGAGCCAGTGTTGGTACATGGACAGTGGATGCTCAAGGCACATGACTGGAGATACTTCAAACTTCCTCTCTTTGAAAGCACACCATGGTGGTGGTGTGTCATTTGGTGGAGGAAAAAAGGGTTCTATTCTTGGTATTGGAAGAATAGGGAGATCTGCTGATAATTCTATAAACAATGCACACTATGTGGAGGGTCTAAAATACAATCTTTTGAGTATTTCACAAATCTGTGACAAAGGAAATGAAGTCAAGTTCATGGCTGACAAATGTTTGGTTACAAACTGCTTTACCAAAAGGGTTGTCATGTCTGCTACTAGAGTAAAAAATATGTATGTTGCAGATATGGACTCTATTGAGGGAGATGATTAGTCCTGTCTAAGTGCTCAAATTGATGATGCAGATTTGTGGCATCGACGACTGGGTCATGTGAGTACTTCTTTGTTGAAAAAACTTGTTACAGGGGACCTGGTCTGTGGATTGCCAAAACTAAAGTTTTCAAATGATAAACTCTGTGATGCCTGTGCTAAAGGGAAACAAACTAAGTCAACATTCAAAGCTAAGAAGGGATTCAGTACAACGAGACCTCTGGAGCTGCTCTACATGGACTTATGTGGACCTATTAGAATCCAAAGCAGAGGATGTAAGAAATATATTCTTGTCATTGTTGATGATTTTTCCAGGTTCTTGGAACATGTTCAGATCTGATCATGGTACAGAGTTTGAGAAGTCTCAACTTGAAGGGTTTTGTGCAGAAAATGGAATCAATCACAACTTCTCAGCACCAAGAACTCCTCAGCAAAATGGAGTTGTTGAAAGAAAGAACAGAACTCTGGTGGAGATTTCTAGAACTATGCTGATTGATTTAGGACTTGCAATAAATTTTTGGACTGAAGCAGTTAATACAGCATGTTATGCGACAAAAAGGTGTCTTATCAGATCTGTCATCAAGAAAACACCCTATGAGCTGTTAAATGACAAAAAACCTTCAATTGGGCATCTTAAACCATTTGGGTGCAAATGTTTTGTGTTGAATAATAGAAAGAATGATTTAGGCAAATTTGATGCCAAGAGTGATGAGGGTGTATTTGTTGGGTACTCATCTACAAGCAAGGAGTATAGGGTGTTTAACAAAAGAACTCTTTGTGTTGAAGAAAACATGCACGTCAAGTTTGATGAATCTGGTAAAAAGAATAAGACCAATGAGTATTACGAGTTCGAGGAGCTGACGAACAAACAACAGGTTGATCAGGGTACAAAACAGAAGTATGCAGAACACTCAGGAGAACCTGGTCCCTCGGGTTCATCACAGGAAATATTGCCTCAAAATCTCGAAGAAGCTGAAGCTGATTCTGATGCTGACAGAGAAGAAGAGATTACTAGAAAGGCCGGATGGAAGCATCAATCTTCGCATCCACTGGACAATCTCAAATCTCCACTTGACTCAGGAATTCAAACTAGATCTAAATCAAGAAATCTAGTTGCATATTCAACATTCATATCATACATTGAACCCAAGAACATCAAAGAAGTTTGCAGGATGTAGATTGGGTAACTTCAATGCAGGAGGAACTTCATCAGTTTGAGAGAAGCAAGGTGTGGCACCTGGTCCTCAGACCAATCGACAGAACTATTATTGGGACCAGATGGGTCTTCAGAAACAAACTTGATGAGCATGAAACCATTACTAGAAATAAATCAAGGCTTGTGGTGCAAGGTTACAACCAAGAAGAACAGATTGATTATGATGAGGCATTTGCTCCTGTAGCTAGAATGGAAGCCATCAGAATCTTGATAGCACTTGCTGCTCACATGCAATTTAAGCTCTTTCAAATGGATGTCAAGAGTGCCTTCTTGAATGGGAATCTGAAGGAAGAAGTGTATGTCAAACAACCCCCAAGCTTTGAAGATGCAGAACTGGCAAATCATGTGCTGAAGTTAGACAAGGCTTTGTATGGGTTGAAACAAGCTCCCAGAGTGTAACATCCGACATTTTGAAATAACGATGAAGAGGCTTAGAATTGGAATTAGTCATTTTGGAAAGAATTTAAAAATCTGGAAATTTGGTCAAGTATGGGGAAAAAATGAGTTTTTGGCCAACTTTGAGCAGACATAACTCCCAGATCAGGATGAGTTAGGTGTAGTTCCAGTTATGTTTGCGAATATCGTGGAACGATCTTTCCAACGCCGTCAAGTTTGCTCGATTCCGAGTTCATATGAGTGAGTTATACCCTTTGGAAGTTGGACAGTTGGCAGGGAAATCCGTCCGGAAAATGTAAGGGTATTTTGGTCTTTTCCCTAACCAATTCCCTTGGTTATATTAGTGTGTTAGGCTGATTTTAGATCAGTTTTCCCCATTTTAAAAAGAGTGAGAGCAAGGGTTTGATAGTGAAGAGGAGAAGAAGAGGAAGAAGAGAAGATCAAGCAAGGATTTGACCAAGATCGTCGTGGATATCGTCAGGGGTGATCCCTACTAGGTATGTGAGCTCATAGTGTTGGGGTGGTCCTTTCCCCCACCCACCAAACTTGTTTTAATTTCAAAGAAAAGGTTGGTTGTGTTTGTTGAAGTTGTTGGTTGTGAATGGGTTGAAGTTCTTGTTGATTTGAGACATGATTTGGTTGTGTTTTTGAGTTGAATCTCTTGCATTTTTGAGGGACTTTATGATTCTTAGTGTTTGGGGTTGAATCCTTTGAAGTTAGGGTGGTTTGGAGTTGGAAAAGGAGGGAGAAAAGTCGAAGTTTTCTGGGAAAAGCGCTGGCGTGTCGCGCCTGCCAGCGCGCCCCAAAAGGAACTCTAAAGGTCCAACACTTGGGGCGGCGCGCCTAGCAGAGCGCCAGCAGGCCCCTTCTGAAGTTTCAGGGCTGGCGCTCTGCGCCTTGCAGAGCGCCAAAGACGCCAAGTTTCCCCTTTCATTCGCCACTTTCTCATGCATGTTTCTTGGTAATGTACCTATGTTTCATAGTTGTTTTCAACACTTCAAAGTACGTCTAAATGTCAAGAATTCATTCATAAACATGTGATCATATACCTTGAATCCGTAATCCAATTCAAGGCGAGTTAAGATCAAGTCAAAGTGAAGTTAGAGTCAAGCTTAGAGGTTAAGAAGTAAGTCATAGCAAGTTTTCAAAGTTATTCACGAGTCTTCATTGAATGTTTTAACTTCATTTGTTAAGGCTCAAGTCTCACGTTTCAAGCAAAGCATAGAGTTTCAAGTCAAGAAAAGAGCATAGAGTTTCAAGTCAAGTAAAGAGTATAGAGTTTCAAGTTAAGCAGAGAGCTTAAAGTTGAGTTCATTTCTCAAAAGTTATTAGGGAACTAAGTATTCCCAAAGAAGTTTCTAAATGTTTTCACATTTAAGATGAGAGGAAACTGAGATTTCCAAAAGAGTTTTGAGCAGTTTGAGTACTATTTCTTTTAAGAAAAAGATGAGTTTTGCGAAAGAGTTTCTAAAACATGATTAGTATGGCAATCGAGTATGTCATCAATGTTTAAACAGTATGGTCTCTAGATACACCATCAATGTTTATGCAGTATGACTTCCCGAGTCATCAATGATCATATTAAAAATATGGTTTTGATATGTTCATTCTAAAAAGAGTTTTCAAGAGCAATTACCTCTTTTAAGAGGGTAGCTTTTAGTAATTATCTCAAATTAAAGAAAGATGTGTTTAAAACACTTATGAGCTAAAGTATTTTTGGGAGTAGTCTTGAGCACCGAATTGGGGACACGAGTTCATATTAACTCAACTCTCCATAAGAACCATGTAGCCAAACATGGGATTTCTCGGGTCATACTTTTCAGATGATCACGAAAGTTAAGCTAGTGGATCCACTAAGTTAAAGTTAAGTAAGGTCCTATATCACGACAAGGTATAGGATGGTCCTTGGGCAACGTGAGGTAAACGTTGTATCACCACTCAGTTTCATAGTGGTGGTTATCGGTTAGAGAAACTACCACAGTAGAAATTGCATGGTTCCTCGAGGGGTTCTGCTTAGTATGGATGGGGGTATGGGACTTCATTCATGCACTGCACAAGTAGACTTTGAGAGGAAGCATGGTATTTTTATGATATTATAATTATGATGTTGATGTCATGTTTTAAATAGTTTACAAGCTTTATATATTGCATGTGTCTTACTGCTATATATATTGAGTTCAGTCTTTCATGAGTTGAACAGAGCCAAGGTAAGTTTTCTCTTGATTTTCCTTTTAAGCTTAAGTTGTTGTTTAGCGGTCCAGCTCGCATACTCGTACATTTCATGTACTGATGCCAGTTGACCTACATCTTATTATGATGCAGACGCAGGTATATAGGATCAGCATCCAGCACGTCGTTGATCCAGCTAAGCACTCCAGAGTCAGTGGTGAGCCTCCTTTCTTCCGGAGGACTCGGTTATTTTGTGTTCCTAGTTTTGTTTTATTAGGGTGTTGTGGGGTCTGTCCCAACATCCATCTCAGTATTATAGAAGCTTCATAGACAGTTAGACAATCAGTCAGTTAGTTTTGTGTCTCTCATGCATGTATATATATAAATATTCTTTTTTGAGACTCGAGTTGCCTTGTTGGCCAGATTTTATCAGTTGGATTGTTTTATAACCTTTTATTGCATTAAGTTATGCTGTTGAATTAAGTTTCCGCTGAGTTAAGAAAGCCAGACCAAGGGTTCGCTTGGGGGCCAGCAATGGTCTTCGAGTGCCGGCCACGTCCAGGGTGTAGGCTCGGGGTGTGACAAACTTGGTATCAGAGCCAGGTTTCAAGAGTCCTAGGGAGTCTATGAAGCTGTGTCTGTAGAGTCCTAGTTATCGATGTGAAGCGCACCACATCTATAATGAGGAGGTTGCAACATTTAGGAACTATCTCACTTCTTTCACATTCATTTCGTGCGTTAGAGTTTATATCTAAAAAGTTTCCTTCTAATTTGTGCTTGCGCGTGTTTTCAGAGTATTATGCCTCCACGAAGAGCAGTCAGAGTTCGTCCCGCTAACAGGAGTGGTAAGGAACAAGAGTTACCAAGTGCCCAAGAAGTGCAAATCCAAGAAGAGATCAAATATGCTGATTTTCGTGAAGCTATCCGGATGTTAAGTCAAGCTGCGACCTTTCATGTTGGACAGGGAGATACTTCAAGGATCCGTGAACTCTTAAAGATGAACCCACCAAGCTTCACAGGTTCAAGTATTACTGAAAATCTGGAGAATTTCATTGAGGAGCTTAAAAGGGTATTTGATGTGATGCATGTTGCTGAGTCGGAGAGGCTGGAACTAGCTGCATACCAATTGAAGGGTGTTGCTAGAATCTGGTTTGACCAATGGAAAAAGAATAGGGTTGATGATGCGCCAGTAGTGAGTTGGGTTGTGTTTGAGAGTGCTCTCATGGGGCGTTTCTTTCCTTGTGAGTTGCGAGAGGCAAGGATAAACGAGTTTCTCACCCTTAATCCAGAGTCTATGAGTGTTCATGAGTATAGTCTGAAGTTCAAACAACTTTCCCGTAATGCTCCGGAGATGGTTGCTGATATGAGGAGTAAAATGAGTTTATATGTTGCTGGGTTGTCTCGTCAGTTAAGTAAGGAAGGCAAGGCAGCTATGCTGATAGGGGATATTGACCTAGCAGGATTTATGATCCATTTACAACAAGTTGAGGAGGATAAGATGAAGGATAGAGAAGAGTTTAACGATAAGAGGGCTAAGATAGCAGGGGATGAGTTCAGGCAGCAAAAGAATGATATCAATCAGTCATCCCTCCCGCAGAAACAGAAGGGACCTGCTCCACCATCTGCTAGTGCACCTGCACCCGAGAATAAAGATGGGTACAATGGAAATTCCTATAATTTCAGGGCTAGACTTGCCTATCCTCAAGGCAGTATGGTACCAAGGGGTAGTAAGGTTCCTGTATGTGCTAGGTGTGGTAGAGCCCACCAAGGGAAGTTTCGTCAGGGCCAGACATGTTGCTTTAAGTGTGGACAAGAGGGTCACTTCATGAGGGAGTGCCCAAAGAACAGGCTGGGTAATGGGGATAATAGAGCACAGTCTTCTTCAGTTGTTCCGCCAGACAAGATAGTACCTAGAGGAGCTACTTCTAGTACTGGCGAAGGAGCAAACCGCCTCTACGCAATTAACAGTCACCAAGAGCAAGAGGATTCACCAGATGTTGTCACTGGTATGATTCAAGTCTTTGATTTGACTGTTTATACTTTCCTAGACTCAAGAGTGAGTTTATCTTTTGTAAATCCTTATGTTGCTAGGAACTTTGAGGTTATTCCTGAGCAACTTAGTGAGCCATTCAGTGTCACTACGCCTGTTGGTAAGTCTATTCTAGCAGAGAGAGTTTATCGTGATTGTCCTGTTTCCGTCAATCACAAGAGCACCATGGCTGATTTAGTTGAGTTAGACATGGTAGAGTTTGATGCCATTCTTGGTGTGGATTGTCTTCATGCCTGTTATGCTTCAGTTGATGGTAAAACTCGAGTGGTCGAGTTTCAGTTTTCGAGTGAGCCAGTCATAGAGTGGAGTAGTAGTTCAGCAGTGCCTAAGGGTTGTTTCATTTCATACCTAAAGGCGAGAAAATTAGTTTCGAAGGGTTGTATCTATCACTTAGTCCGAGTTCACGACTCTAGTGTTGAGATACCTCATTTTCAGTCAGTTCCTGTAGTAAGAGAGTTTCCAGAAGTTTTTCTTGATGATCTACCCGGAATTCCTCCTAAGAGAGAAATAGATTTCAGCATAGATCTCATTCCAGGTACTCATCCTATCTCTATTTCCGCCATATGGAATGGCACCAGCAGAGTTGAAAGAGCAGTTGAAAGATCTCCTAGATAAGGGTTTCATTCGACCAAGTGTCTCACCTTGGGGCGCTCCGGTCTTGTTTGTGAGAAAGAAAGATGGTTCCCTTCGGATGTGTATAGATTACCGCCAGTTGAACAAGGTTACCATCAAGAATAATTAACCTCTTTCGAGGATTAATGATCTTTTCGATCAGATTCAGGGTGCCACCTATTTTTCGAAGATTGACCTCAGATCGGGCTATCATCAGTTAAGAGTAAGGGAATGTGATATTCCAAAGACAACTTTCAGAACCATATATGGTCATTATGAGTTTTTAGTCATGTCCTTTGGTTTGACCAATGCACCGGCAGCTTTTATGGACTTGATGAATAGAGTCTTCAAACCTTATTTAGATATGTTTGTTATTGTCTTCATTGATGACATACTAATCTATTCAAGGAATGAAGAAGATCATGCTAGTCATCTCAGAATAGTTCTTCAGACTTCGAAAGACAAGGAGTTGTATGCCAAGTTCTCTAAGTGTGAGTTTTTGGCTTGAATCGGTGGTATTCCTAGGCCACATTATTTTCGGTGAAGGTATTAAAGTTGATACTCGAAAAATTGAAGCAGTGCAGAATTAGCCTAGACCCACATCTCCAACTGAAATAAAGAGTTTCTTGGGTTTAGCTAGCTATTATAGAAGGTTTGTAGAGGGGTTCTCGTCTATTGCATCTCCTTTGACCAAGTTGACTAAGAAGGCAGTGAAATTTCAACGGTCTGAAGCTTGTGAGGAAAGATTGGAGGAATGGAAAGAGAAGTTGACTACTGCCCAGTTATGACATTTGATTCTTGAGTACATACTGGGTGTCTGAATCTAAGATGGATTTGAGAATAATAGTCGAGTTTAGGCGAATCAGGGTGTAACATAATGAGCTAAAGTTGTTTGCTGTAGTTTTCGCCTTGAAGATATGGCGTCATTGTTGCATGATGTTCATGTAGTTGTGTTCACCGATCTCAAGAGACTACAATATGTGTTCACTTAGAATGAGCTTAATCTCAGACAGAGAGAGGGAGTGACTAAAGTACTCAAAGATGATGACATGGGTTTTCTTTATCACCCTGGTAAGGTTAATGTTGTTGCTGAACCCTTGAGCAGGTTATCTATAGGCAGCACCGGCCATGTTAAGAAAGAACAGAGAGAATTAGCAAGAGATGTGCACAGACATGCATGCCTGGGAGTTATTCTTATGGATTCCACTAGGAGGAATAGTGATGATGAATGGGTCAGACCTATCCATACTGCCAGAAGTAAAAGGTGAGAAAAACCCACACCCTATCTTGCTTAAAGTACAGGCAACATGTTTATAAGCGGTGATGGTGTTTGAACAAGAGGGAGATGGTGTTTTGAGGTATCAAGTTGGACTGTAGGATTTGGTTTCAAGGATAATTGAGATGATTACCTATCTTCCAGGGAGTTGCTTACAACGATAGTTACCATTCTAGCATCCAAATGACTCGTTATGAAGCTCTTTATGGGAGGAGATGTAGATCTCCTTTTGGATGGTTTGAAGTTAGTGAAGCAGGGTTGATAGATCCAGAGTTAGTTCATCAAGCTATAGAGAAGGTGGAAGTGATTCAAGAAAGGTTGAAAACGGCACAGGGTCGTCAGAAAGTCCTACACTGATTTTAGGAGAAGGACGTTAGAGTTCGAAGTAGATGATTGGGTATATTTAAAAGTTACACCCATTAAGGGAGTTATGAGGAGTTTTATGTTCAGATTTTAGATCTCCAAGTTCATAGAGATGTAGCATAAGCCAAGGTACTAATTTCCTTCCTAGTGCTCTTTAAATAATTGTGAGCATGTTGTTATTGTTGTTGTGTTGGCATTGTTGCTTGTTGGGTGTTTGCGTTTGATGTTACCCCCTTAGCCTAGTAAGAGTAATCTCATTCGAGGACGAATGTTCCCAAGGGGGCGATATTATAACATCCGGCATTTTGAAATAACGATGAAGAGGCTTAGAATTGGAATTAGTCATTTTGGAAAGAATTTAAAAATCTGGAAATTTGGTCAAGTTTGGGAAAAAAATAAGTTTTTGGCCAACTTTGAGTAGACATAACTCGCAGATAAGGATGAGTTAGGTTTAGTTCCAGTTATGTTTGCGAAGATCGTGGAACGATCTTTCCAACCCCGTCAAATTTGCTCGATTTCGAGTTCGTATGAGTGAGTTATATCCTTTGGAAGTTGGACAGTTGGCAGGGAAATCCGTCCGGAAAATGTAAGGGTATTTTGGTCTTTTCCCTAACCAATTCCCTTGGTTATATTAGTGTGTTAGGCTGATTTTAGATCAGTTTTTCCCATTTTAAAAAGAGTGAGAGCAAGGGTTTGAGAGTGAAGAGGAGAAGAAGAGGAAGAAGAGAAGATCAAGCAAGGATTTGACCAAGATAGTCGTGGGTGATCCCTACTAGGTATGTGAGCTCATAGTGTTGGGGTGGTCCTTTTCCCCACCCACCAAACTTGTTTTAATTTCAAATAAAAGGTTGGTTGTGTTTGTTGAAGTTGTTGGTTTTGAATGGGTTGAAGTTCTTGTTGATTTGGGACATGATTTGGTTGTGTTTTTGAGTTGAATCTCTTGTATATTTGAGGAACTTTATGATTCTTAGTGTTTGGGGTTGAATCCTTTGAAGTTATGGTGGTTTGGAGTTGGAAAAGGAGGGAGAAAAGTCGAAGTTTTCTGGGAAAAGGGCTGGCGCGTCGCGCCTGCTAGCGCACCCCAAAAGGGACTTTGAAGTCCAACCCTTGGGGCGGCGCGCCTAGCAGAGCACCAACAGGCCCCTTCTGAAGTTTCAGGGCTGGCGCTCCGCGCCTTGCAGAGCACCAAAGACGCCAAGTTTCCCCTTTCATTCCCCACTTTCTCATGCATGTTTCTTGGTAATGTACCTATGTTTCATAGTTGTTTTCAACACTTCAAAATATGTCTAAATGTCAAGAATTCATTCATAAACGTGTGATCATATACCTTGAATCCGTAATCCAATTCAAGGCGAGTTAAGATCAAGTCAAAGTGAAGTTAGAGTCAAGCTTAGAGGTTAAGAAGTAAGTCATAGCAAGTTTTCAAAGTTGTTCACGAGTCTTCATTGAATGTTTTAACTTCATTTGTTAAGGCTCAAGTTTCAAGCAAAGCATAGAGTTTCAAGTCAAGAAAAGAGCATAGAGTTTCAAGTCAAGTAAAGAGTATAGAGTTTCAAGTTAAGCAGAGAGCTTAAAGTTGAGTTCATTTCTCAAAAGTTATTAGGGAACTAAGTATTCCCAAAGAAGTTTCTAAATGTTTTCACATTTAAGATGAGAGGAAACTGAGATTTCCAAAAGAGTTTTGAGCAATTTGAGTACTATTTCTTTTAAGAAAAAGATGAGTTTTGCGAAAGAGTTTCTAAAACATGATTAGTATGGCAATCGAGTATGTCATTAATGTTTAAACAGTATGGTCTCTAGATACACCATCAATGTTTATGCAATATGACTTCCCGAGTCATCAATGATCATATTAAAAATATGGTTTTGATATGTTCATTCTAAAAAGAGTTTTCAAGAGCAATTACCTCTTTTAAGAGGGTAGCTTTGAGTAATTATCTCAAATTAAAGAAACATGTACTTAAAACACTTATGAGATAAAGTATTTTTTGGAGTAGTCTTGAGCACCGAATTGGGGACACGAGTTCATATTAACTCAACTCTCCATAAGAACCATATAGCCAAACATGGGATTTCTCGGGTCATACTTTTAAGATGATCACGAAAGTTAAGCTAGTGGATCCACTAAGTTAAAGTTAAGTAAGGTCCTATATAATGACAAGGTATAGGATGGTCCTTGGGCAACGTGAGGTAAAACGTTGTATCACCACTCAGTTTCATAGTGGTGGTTATCGGTTAGAGAAATTCCCACAGTAGAAATTGCATGGTTCCTCGAGGGGTTCTGCTTAGTATGGATGGGGGTATGGGACTTCATTCATGCACAGCACAAGTAGACTTTGAGAGGAAGCATGGTATTTTTATGATATTATAAATATGATGTTGATGTCATGTTTTAAATAGTTTACAAGCTTTATATATTGCATGTGTCTTACTGCTATATATATTGAGTTCAATCTTTCATGAGTTGAACAGAGCCAAGGTAAGTGTTCTCTTGATTTTCCTTTCAAGCTTATTTTGTTGTTTAGCGGTCCAGCTCGCATACTCGTACATTTCATGTACTGATGACAATTTACCTGCATCTTATTTTGATGCAAACGTAGGTATACAGGATCAGCATCCAGCACGCCATTGATCCAGCTAAGCACTCCAGAGTCAGTGGTGAGCCTCTTTGCTTCCGGAGGACTCGATTATTTTGTGTTCGTAGATTTGTTTTATTAGGGTGTTGTGGGGTCTGTCCCAACATCCATCTCAGTATTATAGAGGCTTCATAGACAGTTAGACAGTCAGTCAGTTAGTTTTGAGTCTCTCATGCATGTATATATATAAATATTCTATTTTGAGACTCGAGTTGCCTTGTTGGCCAGATTTTATCAGTTGGGTTGTTTTATAACCTTTCATTGCATTGAGTTATGTTGTTGAGTTAAGTTTCTGCTGAGTTAAGAAATCCAGGCCAAGGGTTCGCTTGGGGGCCAACAATGGTCTTTGAGTGGCGGTCACGTCCAGGGTGTAGGCTCGGGGAGTGACACAGAGCTTGGTATGAACGCTTGTCAAAATTCCTTCTTGCAAATGGGTTCAAAAGAGGTAAAATTGATAATACTCTGTTTTTGAAATCCAAAGGAAAGGAGTTGTTGATTGTGCAGGTTTATGTGGATGATATCATTTTTGGAGCCACTACAAATTTACTTTTCAAGGAATTTGTTGATCTGATGAGTAGTGAATTTGAAATGAGCATGATGGGAGAGCTCACTTTCTTTCTAGGCTTGCAGATCAAACAATCCTCTCAAGGCACCTCAATATGTCAAGAGAAGTACATCATAGTGCTCATTGTAGAGATGTGTGCAAGATTTCAAGGAGCACCAAAAGAATTTCATCTAAAGGCACCAAAAGAATTTCATCTAAAGGCAGCAAAACGTATCTTTAAATACTTGAAGGGAACTCAGGACCTGGTCCTCTTCTATCCTACTGGTGACTCGTTTGATCTTATTGGTTATGTTGATACTGATTATGCAGGTTTTTTGGTTGATAAAAAATGCACATCAGGCATGGCACACTTTTTGGGATCATCACTGATTTCATGGGGAACTGATCTTGGGCGTATTTATGCGCCTAATAACCAATTTATCCCACATATATAGCTAAGTTGAGAGCAGTTTTAGTAGTCAGAATTAGGTTTTGAGGGTCTTTTGAAGTCGCTTCTTCTAACCAATATGATTACATGTTTCAGGGTGAAAAGCATAGACGAACGAGCCAAAATAGGGCACCTAGTCAGAGGTCGGAAAATAGAAGACGAAGTTGCAGAGAAAAAGGGCAAAAAAGATGGAGAATACACCACGAGGGAGCATCTCCGCGTCGTGGAGCCAATATACGTATGCAGAAATGGAATTCCACTTGACAGAGGAGTGCGCGATGGGAGCGCGTCGCGGAGAGGGTTCAGTTGTGTGAAACTATAGGCGAGGGAACAGGTCCGCGTCGCGGACCTAGACACCAGAAATCGGTCACGTATTTTATTTTAGACTATAAATAGTTTAAGTGTTTTATTTCATTAAGAGGGGAGTTTCAGAAAGACGGGAGAGTAGCGATTTGGGCAATTTGGCTAACCCTTTCTAGGGCTTTTCTTCTACTCCTTCATTTTGGTAAACTCTTTTATGATCCATAAATATTACTTAATGATCTTTTGGGTTATGAGTAGCTAAAAGTCCCTTATTCTAGGGTTGTAGCTACGATTAATGGCATATTAGTATTTGTTTCTAGCATGAGATGGGTTTTGTGACTTATGCTTACATTCTTGTTTAACTATTTTAATGCATGATCAACATTAAAATACACTTGTTGTATGCTCTTGAACTCGGAAGATGAATAGAGGGATAGACCAAAGAATGTGGGAAGTGTGTTCACTCTAGAGTAAAATTAGAGTGTTTTGTATATAGGATAGTCTTATACCTATATACCGCGCTTGATTAATATGCAAGAAGATAGCTTAATGCTCCGCCATTGGTTCATGTCTATCCCCACTCAACGATGTAGTTAGGCTGTCAATGGTGTTAGGCGATTAGAGGTTGGGAGACCATTATAGTAAAATGAACTTTGCAAATCCATAATGATGTTAGTCTGTCGAATGCTAGGATAAAGTAATTTTATGCCGGAAATCGGGTTATGCTGCAAACCTAGATTACTTTCCCATATTGTGAAATTCTATTGTTTAAAATTGTTTGATTGTAGTACTTAATTTGTGAGATTGTTCAACTTAGTAATTATAATTAAGTTTCTAAAATTGTTCGCCACATAAGTAAATTTATTTTAAACTCAACAAAGCTGATGTCTGTGATTTGAAGTCCCTTGGGCTCGATAATCCGTCTCGAAAGAGTTGTTGTACTACTTGCATGACCACGTGCACTTGCATGTGCTTCTGGACGCAAAGAGTTTTTGGCGCCGCTACCGGGGACTTTAAAATCGGCAGATATCTAATTTTTGAGGGTCTAAATTATTTGTACAAGTGTTGACAACTTGATCTTGGCTCTTCATTTCACAGGTTGTGTCAGGTTTGCACACTGGAAGACGACCAGGACTTGGTAGAGCCTTTAACTGAACTGGAGAGATTTGTTCGTTACCGGAGAAGGCAAAGAAGACTCACTTATCATGTACCTCTTGTGGCTAGTGAACCAGAAACTTCAAAAGAAAGGAGGGATCAAGACCCACCGGTAGTAATGGTAGAAATGAAAGTGAGGGATATGGCAATCCCACAAACCACCAATGTTACCTCAAGTATTCAGAAACCTGCACCTGGTGGGATGTTTGAATTGAAGCAGAACATGGTGCAACTATTGCACACAAACGGGCAGTTCACTGGTCTATCTCATGAGGACCCACGATTGCATATCTAGAATTTCCTAGAGATCAGTGACACATACACTCCAATGGGAGTGAACTCTGATTATGTGAGGTTCACATTATTCCCTTTTTCTCTGCTGGGGGAAGCAAAAAGATGGCTGAACTCTGAGCCCGCAAATTCCATAACAACTTGGGATGCTCTGGCCTTAAAGTTTTTGATAAGGTTTTTTCCATCCGATAAAATAGCCAAGCTGAGAAGCGACATATTAAGCTTCCGACATAAAGGAGGGGAGTTTCAGAAACACGGGAGAGTAGCGATTTGGGCGATTTGGCTAACCTTTTCTAGGGCTTTTATTCTACTCCTTCATTTTGGTAAACTCTTTTATGATCCATAAATATTACTTAATGATATTTTGGGTTATGAGTAGTTGGGACAGGTTTTCTCCTCCGCTGTGGTGAGGGTGGGTCCATGCATGTTCTCCGGCCCCTTTGTCTTCGTGACATCTAGGGGTGTGGTGAACAGAGGCGCCATGTAGTCCACACTCTCCTCTGGAACTCCAGCTCTCCTGCACAAATTAGTAATTAGTCCCCCAAATGCATACCTTCGACCTCGATGCACTCTAGCCTTGCGCATGGCCGATTTTAACACCGCTCCTACATTGATGGGTAGGTCCTTCATTAGAGCATAGACCAAGCATACTCGATTTCTCGTCACCTCGGTAAAATGCATCCCTGGTATCAGACAATTCATGACAATTTTTAACCATACATGAGCTTCCCGATTCATGTGAGCATAAGGATATGACTGGTGATAACCACGGTGCCCATGCCGAATCCATTTCACAGTGGACTGCGCCCCACACAAAGCATGTCGAATCTGTTGATACGGAGGGTTGATATTGATCCCTATGAGGGCATCTGAAGGGGCATATGTAGTCCCTAAGAGTTGATTGACCGCTGCAGGTGTCAGAGGGACCTCCACACCCCGCACTATCACAAAGTGAGAACGGGCATCGGGCTTCTAATTTGCGTAGAATTCCCGCACCACACTAACATTACACTCTGATAGATCCTGAAAAATGAAACCCATGTGCAGCTCTTGCAGGCGACACATAATATGTGGGAACTCCCTCTCCAAGTTGATATCATCAAGTATCACATCCGAGAAGTACTTGGCTTCCGTGTGTGATTTGTACCACTTATTACCCTCCGATGTGACAGCCTTGGCCCCGTAGCGCTGAGTTTGTCCTCTTGGGACTGCGAGTGCCGGGGGAATGGTAGTGCCCGTTCTCACTCTCTTACTGCTGCTAGATGCCACGACTTTGCCCGATCTTTGTGTGCTAGACATGGTAACCTGCAATCGGACAAAACTCATATCAGTTAATGAGACTCAATAATGGAGAGCCACCCCACACCTACTTTCGAGCACAACTTCACAAACAACACGGTACTCAGGTTTCTCAATGTTATTTTTAGCATATGATTCACATAATTCACCCCAGCCCAAACATACAAACCCAAACATCTCAGATTCTACTCAAGAATTTGAACCAGCACCCATTCTTCTATTTCAATCACTTTCCCCATTACCAAGTTGCTACGCAAGAATTCACAACCCCCCAATTATTAATTTCCAAAAAACTTTTCCTCATTAGAATCATCCCATTGAACTCTAACAAATTTTTCCCGTCAACCATAGCTATAAAGGAGCAGAAAACCACAAATGGGCAATAATTTAACTATACCTCAAGAACTCACCCATCACATGCATAAAGACTAACCCTACTTTCGTGAATCATCCCAACAAAGGAAATAAAAGATTAGGACACATACCTTGTGTGCTTAGACCCATAAAAAGTGAAGAACTTGGGGAGAATTTTCCACTTCACGACACAGATTTGATCTTGGAAGGAGTTAGGTTTGAAGGTAAAAAGGAGGAGAAAGTAATTAATCAAGGAAAATGGGGCGAAAGAGACGGATTTGAGGAATAAAATGGAATGGGGGTCGGGTTTTTACCCGGTTAGTCGGGTAAAACCCGACTTTTTAATTGAAAATTATCCAAAAAACTTACAAGGTCCACAACGCGGAGATGTCGCGGACATGCCTTGCTATTTCGCCGCTTTGCCAGGGGCATCCATCACATGGAAGAAACAAGTCCGCGATGCGCTCTTGTCGCGGATTCCACTGATTTACACGCCCCATTTTTGCTTGGGGGATGTCCTCCTGCAGAAACAAGTCTGCGACGTGATGACATCGCGGACTTCACTGTTTTCTCACCCCAAGAATTGTTTGGGGGTTGTCCTCCTGCAGAAACAAGTCCACGACGCGGTGACATCGCGGACTTCACTATTTTCTCGCCCCAAAAATTGTTTGTTTTTGCTCTTTAAATTACAAATTACAACTTTTCATATTACTGCACTAACCTATAACTAAAATTAAACCAACTAACCTATTCAAATAAAATACAACGGGGCTATCTTTTAAACTCAACAAAGTTGTTGTCTGTGATTTGAAGTCCCTTGGGCTCGATAATTCGGCTCGAAAGAGTTGATGTACTACTTGTGTGACCACGTGCACTTGCGTGTGCTTCTGGACGCAACAACTTTTTGGCGCCGCTACCGGGGACTTTAAAATCGGCAGATATCTAATTTTTGAGGGTCTAAATTATTTGTACAAGTGTTGACAACTTGATCTTGGCTCTTCATTTCACAGGTTGTGTCAGGTTTGCACACTGGAAGACGACCAGGATTTGGTAGAGCCTTTAGCTGAACCGGAGAGATTTGTTCGTTGCCGGAGAAGGCAAAGAACACTCACTTATCCTGTACCTCTTGTGGCTAGTGAACCAGAAACTTCAAAAGAAAGGAGGGATCAAGACCCACCGGTAGTAATGGCAAAAATGAAAGTGAGGCATGTGGTAATCCCACAAACCACTAATGTTACCTCAAGTATTCAGAAACCTGCACCTGGTGGGATGTTTGAATTGACGCAGAACATAGTGCAACTATTGCACACAAATGGGAAGTTCACTGGTCTATCTCATGAGGACCCAAGAGTGCATATCCAGAATTTCCTAGAGATCAGTGACACATACACTCCAATGGGAGTGAACTCTGATTATGTGAGGTTCACATTATTCCCTTTTTCTCTGCTGGGGGAAGCAAAATGATGGTTGAACTCTGAGCCCGCAAATTCCATAACAACTTGGGATGATCTTGCCCGAAAGTTTTTTATAAGGTTTTTTACATCCGATAAAATAGTCAAGCTGAGAAGCGACATATCAAGCTTCCAACAGAAAGGAGGGGAGTTTCAGAAAGATGGGAGAGTAGCGATTTAGGCGATTTGGATAACCCTTTCTAGGGCTTTTCTTCTACTCCTTCATTTTGGTAAACTCTTTTATGATCCATAAATATTACTTAATGATCATTTGGGTTATGAGTAGCTAAAGTCCCTTGTTCTAGGGTTGTAGCTACGATTAATGGCATATTAGTATTTGTTTCTAGCATGAGATGGGTTTTGTGACTTATGCTTACATTCTTGTTTAACTATTTTAATGCATGATCAACATTAAAATACACTTGTTGTCTGCTCTTGAACTCAGAAGACTAATAGAGGGATAAACCAAAGATTGTGGGAAGTGTGTTCACTCTAGAGTAAAATTAGAGTGTTTTGTATATAGGATAGTCTTATACCTATATACCGCGCTTGATTAATATGCAAGAAGATAGCTTAATGCTCCACCATTGGGTCATGTCTATCCCCACTCAACGATGTAGTTAGGTTGTCAATGGTGTTAGGCGATTAGAGGTTGGGAGACCATTATCGTAAAATGAACCTTGCAAATCCATAATGATGTTAGTCTGTCGAATGCTAGGATAAAGTAATTTTATGCCAGAAATTGGGTTATGCTGCAACCCTAGATTACTTTCCCATATTGTGAAATTCTCTTGTTTAAAACTGTTTGATTGTAGTACTTAATTTGTGAGATTGTTCAACTTAGTAATTATAATCAAGTTTCTAAAATTGTTTGCCACATAAGTAAATTTATTTTAAACTCAACAAAGTTGTTGACTGTGATTTGAAGTCCCTTGGGCTCGATAATCTGGCTCGAAAGAGTCGTTGTACTACTTACGTGACCACGTGCACTTGCGTGTGCTTCTGGACGCAACAGGAACCAAGAAGCAGAACTCTGTGGCATTGTCCACTGCAGAGGCAGAGTATGTTGTTGTTGCATCTTGTTGTGCTCAACTATTGTGGATTTAGCAGCAGCTAGAAGACTTTGGTGTACTCACTGACACCATTCCTCTTATTTGTGATAACACGAGTACCATGAACATGACAAAAATCCTGTCCAGCATAAGAGGACAAAGCACATAGATGTGAGGCATCATTTTCTAAGGGACAATGTTGAAAAGCAAAATATGGTGATAAAGTTCTGCAAAACTGAAGATCAGCTGGAAGACATCTTTACAACTGCACTGAGTAAAGAATCCTTCATTAAAAACAGGATGAGGTTGGGGATGCACAAAATCACCTGATATCCTGATAATTTGCACAAAGCTCCTTCTTGCTGACTAAGTTAAGGAGGGCAGGTATCTATACTTATTTAATGTTTGTCACTTAAGAATTCACGTCTGGTACCTTAATACAGGTATACACTCATGGTGTGTTTAGCTGAAGGGAATATCAAACCATACAGGCAGGGTCACAAACTGAAAAAGGGACATGGTCCTCATGAGGTTAGTATCACTTATGCTACACTGTCTGTCTGATAACATCACTGCCACACATCTCTCGCCCATTCATCGCGGCAGTTTCAAGTGTCTTTTCACTTTGAAAACCAAAGGTCGCTACTGTTAGGGACCCGATACCCTTTTGATTCTATTTAAAACTAAGTTCCTAGAGAATCAAATTCTTCAAATCTCTTCAAGTATTTCCTTCTAATTCTCTAATTGTTCTTCAAGTACCTTCTTTCCTCTCCCAAAATGTCTAACTCTGTTTCTTCTTTCCAAACTCCTATCTCCCAAGAAGTTGAAAATCCTAGTTCCTTCAACTTCTCCATACCCCTTCCAGATGAAACTCTTTCGACTCCAGTTTGTGGAGTTGGTGAAATGGGTGAATCCACCACTTCCCTTACTGAGGTTGACCACATTGTTGAACCTACCAAGTCTGAGAAGGAGCGACAAAGAAAAGAAAAGGGAAAGTTGGTTGTGTCCTACTCAAAAGGGGACAAAAGGAAGTATGTTACAAGGAGTGAAACGCAAAAGGTCTTGGGGAGTGCTATAGCAGCAAGCCGAGTTCAAACAGAAAGGGCCAGGAAAAGGAAGAGGGGAGGTATTGAACCTGAAAAGCCTACCTCTACACCTCTCCCTATCAAGTCTAGTGATACTGACTCTAAGGATGTTACTGCTTATATGGCTAAGAAAAGAAAAGAAAGTGAGAAAGAAAGGGTAAAAACAATGGAAAAATAGAGGGCTGCAAAGAAATCGCTTGCCAAAAAGGGGAAACTGAGGAAGAAAACTACTGTCAAATCAAGTCGGACAAAGGGACCTAGTCCGTCCGATCCAAGCACAGTTGCAGATCCTGAAATGACAAGGGAAGAGCGGGTTACTGAAATGGAAAAACAAAAAGTGTTGAATGGAAAAGTTTTTGATCTTGATATCATAACAAAATTTGGTATGTCGAATCTTTTTTATGTTGTTTCTCTACAAGAATGGGGTCATTTGTTCGAACCCCCAACACCTTACCTTCATGATCCTGAGGTACGAGAATTCTACTAAAAGATGGACCTTCTAGAGGATGGGGGGATAAGGACTACTATTAAAGGTGTTGATATTCTTCTCAATCAGGAAACTTTGGGGATTATTCTAGGGGTACCGGTGACAGGAATACGATCAATTGAAAGTTGTCAACCTTCTAGTGAGTTTTCAACAAGGGCCACCAAGTGTGGAGAAGTCAAGCATGCAGGGTTGCCAAAGAAATTTCTTAAGGGGGAGTATCAATTGCTCTTTGAGTTCATTAACAAGGTGTTGGTTCCACGCTCAGAAAAAAGGACAGTAGCATCTGTTGCTGATCTGTTTCTCATGGAGAAGTTGGATGAACTTGAGGAAATTAATCTCCCTTGTCGGATGCTTGAGCACATGCACATGGTAATGACTTGGAAAAGGGTAAAACATGGGATTCCGTATGGTTACTTGTTGAATTTTGTATTCAACCATTTCAAAGTGCTTTTGGAAAAAGGGGTACATAGTACCACCAAGCAGATGTTCACTGCTGCTACCCTGCTGGAATGTGATTGTGTTGAAGGAAAAGCTGAGGGAAGATCTCAAGTGGCAGATGTTCTAGAGCAGCAGGCTACTCTTAAATGGGAAGTAACTGATTTGACTGAGATTCTGAATGACAAGGAAGTTGAGATCGCTAGACTCTAGTCTGAATTACAGAAGGCGGTTTCAAGGGGACCTGGTACCAGTGAGGGTAATGAGCGGGTGCTGCAAAAGTTAAGGGATGAAAATGCAATGCTGCTGAAGACAAATGCCTCACTCAGTGAGGAAATTAAGTCTCTCAATAGGCAACTTATCATGGCTCATGAGGATGCCAATGAGTGCATGTCCATGCTTATGCGCACCCTCAATCCCCTTCCCCCTCCGTCCTAAAAGTGTCTTGTTTCCCTAGTTTCCCTCTTTGTTCTTCCATCATGATTAAAACTCCTGTGGCTTTGTGTTGTTTTGACTGAATACAGTGGTCGGTATTTGTGATCTAATGTTATTTATGTTTCTGCCCTATTCATATGTGGCTTAATATTCTCTTTATGCTTACATACATATGTTTTGTGTGGCCCAAGGCCCTGAATTCTTACTTGCCCTATGTTTTAACTTGGATATCTTTACTGCTTCACCTTTTCAATGATGTCAAAAGGGGGAAGTTTTGTTGCAATTCGTTTGGTTGCAATTCATTCGGTGATTAAGAGGGAACTGATTAAGGATTGTTGCAATTCGTTTGGTGATTAAGGGTGAACTGATTAAGGGGGAACGTTAATTAAGGGGGAACGCCATTTATTGAATGAATGTTTGTTCACTCACGTGAGGAGTTATGCAGGTTGTTTGTCATTATCAAAAAGGGGGAAATTGATAAGTGGTTATGTTCCTAGATGTTTTGATGATCTCCTCACAAGTGCAGGGACCTGGTCCTCTGCAGAGTATGAATACTCGTCCAGTGGTCAAAGTGCTGAACAACTGTAAAAGTTGTCCGCGTCAGAAAGTTGGTGAAGTTGCAAAGTACTCCACCAATCAGAAGCAATGAGGTTGCTTTTACATTAGATAATAATTTTTCATGATATATATTCAACAACAAACAACAACATTACTCATTCATTCAAAAGAGAGATATTTCAAGCTTCAAAACAGCAGGGACCTGATTGATTGCTTCAAGTGCTTTCTGTACCAGCTGTTACTTTGTTTGCTTGTAATCGTGCTTATATTATAGGATTCGTTTCACTTGTGAAAGAAACGTTTCAATCTTGTGTGAATCATTGTAAGAACTAGGTTAAGGATAACTTAGTTCTTACTCTCAAGTCTATATTAATCGGTTAGGATAAGTATAGTGGGCAGTGTTGTATCAACTCTGGCTTATCTAAGTGATAGGATGTATTGCTTAGTGTGGAGATTAGCAGGCTAATCTCATTTTGTATATTGGCTTTTTACTTTTACTTGGAGAAGATTAGTGGAAGCAGTTTGAAAAGTCTTGTTGAGAACAGGTCGTGGTTTTACTCCCTTGAGCAAGGAGGTTTCCACGTAAAGTTGATTGTCAATCTTTACTTTCAGTATTTGTTCTTTACTGTCTTTTACTGTAACTGTGTTGAGGACCTGGTCCTATCTACATAGGTGGACGCATACATTCCAATAATGAAGCTTTACAAAGGTGTATAAGTTATCACAGATGAATCGAGAGTCTATATATAATATATTTAATGTCTTTGTATGTCCTATATAGTGACTGCAAGGGATCGAGCAAATAAGCTCGAGCTTGTCTCTCTTTTGATGGTCTAGATCTGCAATATTGATTAGTACAGAAGATTAAAGTGTGCACCCAAGAACTGTATCTTCTTGTGGTGGTTTTACATATAAATGTTGTGTATGGTTGTATGTAGAAAGTATATAACACTCATTCCAATATCCTTATTATGAGTTAGTTTCTTACAGTGAACTGCACTTCCCATATGAAATATCTAACAATAGTTGCCGGTCTATGGCAATCAATTTCCATTTTTTTCCACGGGAGAGCACTCAAGAGAAGCTTAATTGATGTAAACTTAAAAAGACTTACTAATATTGTTTGGTTTATGATGTTGATTGTATAAGGTAAAAATAGCCATGGATACAATCAACTCTTAAGAAGCCACCCTGATAAAAGTTGTAGGATCATACGTCTTGTAACACATCAAATTCTACTTTACGGAATATTACAATTTCTCTAAGCAATTTTTATTTATTTCACTAGAATAATGTCAACACATTCTTCTCTAGTCCAATACTTATACAATATAGTTGATTTGTTAGTAGCTCATTTCAACTTGCTTTGAAATGCTATTACTTGAACTGACCGAGGGTCTATAAAAAACACACATTCTCTCTACATACACTTTACTCTCCTGAGAATCCACTTGTGGGACTACGCTGGGTATGTTGTTGTTGCTCCTAACTTTTTGGATTTGAACATTGGCTCCGGAGATGGCCTAAATTAATTTCTTAAGGCAAGAGGGATACATGATGAACTTTCTGCATTCCTTCATGAATTTATGATGAATGAGGATTAAATTGTAGTAATTGGATGTTGTAACGTATGCTTAGCTTTGCTGTGATTTTTTGCATTAACGTTTATGTAATTAAGACTTTGTAATGCTTACATAGAAATTAGCAAATCAACTGGTTTTCATATTTTAGTTTACAAAATCATGTCCATTTTGTAGAGCTTCAGTTTTTCCCACAAACACATGACTTCCTACATTATTCTGTAATGATTCACATTGCAATCACAATTCACTATTTTAACTGATTCTTTATTGTAGTTTTTGGCCCTGTTATCTGTTTATAATTGACATCTATATCACATTCAATTGAGTTCTGTGGATACTTTTGTTATGCAATCTGTATTTAAACTAATACTAATGATAACCAAACTTTGTAGAAATAGTGAAAATGCCAAAGTTTAAATGATGTAGTAAGACATAAATTATTGACTGTAAAACATACACTTGTACGAAACAGAAAGGAAAGAAAATTGAGCCCAATGAATGCAAAGTGTTATCTTAAGGAAATTATTCCCCTCTAATATCCGAGGTTTGAATTGGAATAGATCCTCCAAGGATGGAACGATTCTATTCACCAGTGTATTGATACCCAAAACAATGGTGTTACAATTGTGCACAATAGAAGAAGAAAATCAAAAAGTTTGTAAGTGAAAAGTCTGAGGAATCACAAGTATTTAGAGCCAAGAAGCACTGGTTCCGAAAGGTTGCAACCTTTCATAAACCACACGACCATTCATGAAAGTTTACAACCCTTCAGAATGGTCATGGTTGTTCCTGAAAGTTGCAACCTTTAAGAATAGTCATTTCCAATGGTGGAAAATTCAAATAAAATGGGAAAGACGTTTTAAACACTGGTCGTGCGGATCTGAGTTGGGTCGGGTCGTTTCGATTAATTATTTAAATAATTAAATACGTTTTGGACATTTAACTTAATTAAATGATTAAAACAAACTTTGTCAAAACAATAATCTCTCGATCATTTTCCAAAGTCGAAGCCGAAGCCGAGCGAGCGCGACGGCACGAGGGGGACCCTATTTCCAACCCTTTTAACAACTAGTAGAATTGTTTCTCTATTTAAACACTTGAACTTTTCTTTCCACCACCAATGAGGGAGAAATTTTATTTTTTTTACTAAAGCATAAGAGAACCTTTCAAATTCCTCTTTTCATCTTCCCTTCATTTCCTATTAATTCTTACTATATACCCAACAATCACACATCCCACACATGAATGTGGAATGGTTATAATATAAGGAATGCACGAACGAGTGTGTACTCTACAAGCAAGGATCAATTGCATCTGGATAAGTAGGTTTCACGTTGAACTTTCCGTGATGGACATATGTCGAATATACTCGATTAACCGGTAGATATGATATCTTTAAACCGTCGAGCTTTGGTGTATACCTAGACAATCATATGTCACACAATCAACCCGTTACTTTTATGGTTCTTATGATTTTGTTCGTTTCAGCCATGCACACCTCCTAATTTCATGAGTGTATAGAGAATAGGCTTTTTATAATAATTCTCTTTGAAGCAACTTACACTTCACACTGACATAGGTGATTTCTAACCGTATCATCGCGTTGATACACTATTTGGTCAAATCTTCCAAACTTAGCAAATCATTAAAAAATTTAAGCTTTATTAACTCGTTAGCAAGACTTAATGTTTTAACCTTGTTCTTGAACATTGTCTTCATCATGAGAATGGATTGAGTTGATTGACAATGTCGAACCGTCAGTCACAACTTTGTTTTCTCCTTGAACCTAGCTCTTGGGATCTCCAGTCTACTAGGTAGAGTTACCGCCATGATGACTTGTCCTAAGCCGTAAACCCATTCCCTTAGATGATCTTTCAACTGCCTCTCTCACTAGGCCTTTTGTTAGTGGATCTGACACATCATCTCTTGACTTCTCATAGTTAATTGTAATAATTCTACTAGAGAGCAGTTATCTTACGGTATTATGTCTCCGTCGTATATGACAAGATTTCCCTTTGTACATGACGCTCCCCACCCTACCTTTTGCTGCTTGACTATCACAATGTATGCATATAGGTCCCACGGGTTGGGCCAGAATTGAATGTCCTCTAAGAAATTTTAAAGTCATTCAGCTTCTTCACCGGCCTTATCTAAGGTAATAAATTCAAATTTCATTGTAGAGTGCGTGATACATGTATGATTGGTTGATATACAAGAGACTGCTTATCCACAAAAGTGTAAACACATAACCACTTGTGGATTTTACTTCATTTGACCCGGTGATCCAATTTGCATCACTATGTCCTTCAATCACGACAAGATATTTATTATAATGCAAGACATAGTGTTGTGTATGTTTCAGATACTCCAACACATGTTTCATTGTCATCTAGTGAGTTTGATTAGGATTACTAGTTAATCGACTCAGCTTACTAATAGCACATGTTATATCTGGTCGCGTACAATTCATAATATACATCAAACTTTCCAACACTCGGGCATAGTCTAGTTGAGAGTCACAATCACTTTTATTCTTTTGAAATGTAAAGCTTATATCAATTGGAGTTTTGACATCATTGAAATTCAAGTACTTGAACTTGTCCAATACTCTTTCAATCTAATGAGATTGAGATAATGCTAGTCTCTGAGGAGTATTGAGAATCCTAATCCCCCAAGATCAAATCAGCAACTCCCAAGTCCTTCATATCAAACTGTTTGGACAACATGCGCTTAGTAGCATTTATATCGTTAATATCTTTACTCATTATTAACATACCATCAACATACAAACAAACAATAACTTCATGATTCATAATGTTTTTAATGTAGACACATTTATCACACTCGTTAATCTTGCATCCATTTGCCAATATTGTTTGGGTATTTGTATGAGCCCATAAAGTGACTTAACAAGTCTGCACACTTTCTCTTGTTTACCATGTAAATTTCTTCCTCCAACTCTCCATTTAAGAAGATTTTCTTATCATCCCCTTGATGGATTTTAAGATCATGCACGACCGTTAGTGCTATTAACATCCTAATAGATGTTATCCTCGTTACTGCAGAGTATGTATCAAAGTAATCCAGACCTTCCTTTTGTTTGTATCATTTGACTACAAATCTAGTTGTATATTTGTCACTAGTCCCATCAACTTTCATTTTCCTTTTAAAGATCCATTTTGATCATAAAGGTTTATTTTCTAGAGGAACATCAACCAATTCCCAAGTATGGTTATTCAAAATTGATTCAACCTCACTATTGACTACTTCTTTCCAAAATGTTGACTAAGAAAAAGACATCACTGATTTAAATGTTTGAGGCTCATTTTCAAGCTGGAATGCCACAAAATCTGGTCTGAAAGAAGTGGATTTCTGTTGACTATTACTATGCCTAGGATCCTTTTTATATGGTGTATTTTCTATTGATTCTTCTCGTGGTAGTTTAGATCTTTCACTTGTCGAATCACATTAAGTTTTGTATGGATAAATGTGTTCAAAGAATTCAGCATTATCAGAATCAATTACCGTATTAACATGAATTTCATGATTATCAGATTTGTGAACCCAAAATCGACAGTCTTTACTGTTCACAACATATCCAATAAATACACAATCCACTATTTTAAGTCCAATTTTAACCCTTTTGGGTAAATGAACTTGTACCTTGGATAAATACCCCCACACTTTGAAATATTTCAAGTTGGGTTTCATTCTTTTCCATAACTTATATGGGATAGAGTCGTAAGAATAGCTTCCCCCCAAGGTATTCATCATTTCCTTTAATGTTCTATTCTTTCGTTCTTCCATCCCATTTAATTGTGTTGTGTAGGGGCAGTAGTTTGATGAATAATACCATATTCCAAACATATCTATGCAAAAGGAGATTCATATTTTACACCCCTATCACTCCGAATCATTTTTATCTTTTGATTTAATTGATTCTCCACTTCATTCTTGTCTTGCTCAAATGCATCAATTGCTTCATCCTTACTATTAAGCAAATATACATAACAATATCGAGTGCAATCGTCAATAAAAGTTATAAAGTAGTTTTTCCCACCATGAGATAGTATTGACTTCATATCGCATATATCTGTGTGAATTGAGTCTATAGGATTTGAATTCTGACAACATAATTATAAGGATGTTTAACAAACTTAGATTCAGCACAAATTTCACATTTTGATTTATCACAATGGAAGTCAGACAATACTTCTAGAGTAGTCGATTTTCGAAGGATTTGTAATTGACATGTCCCAAACGGGCATGCCATAAATTATTTGACTCCAATAGGTAAACAAAGCAGAATTCTTATTTATATTGTCAAAAACCATTACATTCAGTTTGAAAATGACCTCAGTGAGGTATCCCTTTCATAAGAACTTCTCATTCTTACTTATTACAACTTTGTCACTAACTAGGACACACTTAAACCCATTTTTAATGAGCAGTACAGTAGAAACTAGATTCTTCTTAATGGTAGGAACGTGTAGAACGTTTTTCAGAGTCAACACCTTGTTGGATGTCATTTTCAACATTACTTTAGTAGTTCCTGCAATCCTTGATGTTGATGTGTTCCCCGTGAATAGATCTTCATCGAACTCAGAAAGAGTACGTGTTGCAAAAGCTTCTCTCACAGATAAAACATGTCGAGTGGCACTTGAGTCGAGAAACCACTCCTTTGTATTTCCAATTAAGTTGCACTCCGAGATGATCGCATTTGCGTCTTCCATCTTCTCCACTATGTTCGCTTGACTTTTGCCTTTGTCCTTGTCCTTTCTTGGAGCACAACAGTCCGAAGACTTGTGACCAACCTTACCACAATTGTAACAGTTGCCCTTGAATTTCTTCTTGGCCTGTTCCGACTTCTGTCTGTTGGACTTCTTTCTTTTCTAACCTTTAGTGGGAGCCTCTTCAACAATATTAACTTTCATGAATGTCGAGCTCCCACGAGAACTTTTTTCGGTGGTCTTGTTATCTTCCTCAATCTTGAGTCGAGTCATAAGATCTTTAAGTTTTATTTCCTTGCATTTGTGCTTTAAATAATTCTTGAAGTCGTTCCACGAAGGAGGTAACTTCTCAATCATTTCAGCCACTTAAAAAAATTCATTAACTACCATATCCTCAGGAATAAGATCATGGAAAATAAGTTGAAGCTCTTGCATTTATGATCCAATAGTTTTGCTATTTGTCATCTTATAGTCTAAAAACTTTGTGACCGCAAACTTCTTCAAGCATGCATCTTCTGTCTTATATTTTCTCTCAAGTGCATTCCACAATTATTTCAAAGTTTTCAATGCATTGAAAATATTATATAAGTCATCCTCTAAATCACTTAAAATGTAGCCCTTACATAGGAAGTATGCATGTTTTCATGCTTCAATAATCATGAATTTTTCTTTGTCTAACATATCAGCAGTAGGAACTGGAGTTTCTTCATTGGTAAATTTCTGCAGACCAAGAGTGGAAAGCCAGAAAAATACCCATTCCTACCATCCTTTGAAATTCACACTAGAGAATTTTCTCGATTTCTCTGCTGGTGGTACAACAGTTCGGGTTGGTGCAACAATAGCCACATAAGTCGTAGCACTATCAATTTCCATTTCATATAAATAAAAATCGATACAACTGATTCAGTAAGCAATAAATTAAATTGCAAACTTAATTGGAGTATAAAATCATGAAGGTCTTTGTCTCCACCCACAAATAGAGATTAAGATATAAAATAATAACTTTCTTAAGATTGTTATGCAATATGTATTTAACTAATACTAATGATAACCAAACTTTGCAGAAACATAAAAATGCCAAAGTTTAAATCATGTAGTAAGAGCAGAAATTAATGACCGTAAAACATACACTTGTATAACACAGAAAGGAAAGAAAATTGTGCCCACTAAATGCAAAGTGTCCCCTTAAGGAAATTATTCTCTTCTAGTATCCGAGGTTTGAATTGGAATAGATCCTCCAAGGATGGAACAATTCTATTCACCAGTGTATTGATACCGAAAACAATGGTGCTACACGAATTTTGAATTGTGCAGAATAGAAGAAGAAGTTCAGAAATTTTGTAAGTGAAAAGTCTAAGGAATCACAAGTATTTAGATAAGATTCGAGCCATTCTTTATTTGTGAATAAGATTTCACCGAGTGATTCTAAATTTTCTTAGATGTTAAGGTCACTAAAATTCCCTAGCATAAAGTTGAGTTGAAAACTTTCCTTTCAATTGAGTTTCACTATGAGATATTTCTTGGGTCAACTTCAAACAACCATTTCTCTTAGAATATAAAGAGTTACGTGATCCATAACCTATCAAATTAAAGGTATTTGAATCTACTTTCCAACGCTACCATTTTTGCAACAATCCAAGTTTTGAGTAAAATTTATGACCATTTTAATAATCTGATACAGTGCAGTGACAAATTAGCCGACGGGAAAACATTAAAAAGGGTCGTTTTGTCTTTTTACCTCTAAGAAAACCCTAAACGAATTTCTTGACTAATTAAAAATCCAAAACAATCAGATTTTCATCTCTTAATTCATCATTAACTTCTCTCTCAAACCCTAAGGAAAAATCAAAGTAGTAGACTCCATTAAAGATTATTTCTAAGGTAAGTCTTTCTCCAAGAATTCTATTCTTTCCAACTCAAATTCCTCCATACAATTATGAATCACTAATGAAAATAATAATTCTTGGCCACAGAGATGTAACACCCGGTGTTAGAACAAACTAAATTTAGAAAGCACCAAATTTGGAAAGAGCCAAAAATCTGAAATTTGCAAATTATGCCAAGTTATAAGTTTAGGGTCAACTTCAAACGACCATAACTTTCAGTACATGATGAGTTAGGTGACCCATAAAGTATCAAATGAAAGGTTTTGGAATCCTCTTTTCAACGCCACCGAGTTTGCTAATTTTTAAGCTCGTATGAGGAAGATATGCCCGTTTGAAGTCAGGTTGTCCAGTTAAGGAAAGTTACCCTAATTAGTGAGGGGTATTTTGGTCTTTTCCTTACCCAATCAGATTTATTTGAATTTGGTATTATTTTTGGGGTCAAATCTGATTTGGATCAGTTTTCATAAATCAAAATACGCTTAGGGTTTTGAGAGGAATTCAAGAAGAGGAGAAAAGGAGAAAAGTTCAAGGCATTTGTCAAGATTCTTGAGTTTTGTTGTGGATTTTCGCCAAGGATTCAATCCTAAGAGGTATGTGAGTTCTCATAGTGTTGGGTTCGTTACCCACATGCCAATCATGTTACTCTCAACGCAATTTCATTCTAAAAAGTTGAAGGATTTGAGTCTTGATAAGTGTTCTTGAAGTATTGTTTTCGTTCTTGAATTAGGATGGGTTTGATGAGTTCTTGAGGTAATCGTATTGAGTTTAAGAGTTGTTTTTAATTAGATTCTTGTGTACTTGTATTGGATAATTGAATCTAAGGAGAGTTTGAAGAAATCGATTGATTAAAAGTGATTTAGGATCAGAAAAGTAGTAGAAAAATTTGTCGGATCGTTCTGGGAGAGGTCTAGCGCGGTGCCCCAGCAGTGCGTCCTATCAGACCCCCGGTAAATGGAGGTATAGTGTGGCGCGCCAGCAGTGCGCCCAATTAGACACCCAGTAAATAGAGGCTATGGCGGTGCGCCAGCAGTGCGCCCAATCAGATCCCCAGTAAATGAAGGCCTGGGGCGGCGCACCAACAGTGCGCCAGGGTCATCTTCCCCCACCTTTTTCCCGTCGTTTGCTCCATTGAAGTTCTTCTAAAGTATGCCTTTACTCTCTACTGATTCTAATCACTCTAAACTACATCTAAACATAGAAAGATCATTCATATCTTGAATCCTAACCTTGAATCCATAATTCAAATTCAAGGTAGAGCTAAGAGTCAAGTCTTAAGAGTTCTTCCGAGTCATTTTAATAAGTGTTTTACAATCGTTTTAACTTGTTTTAAGGCTAGATCATTTGAGTTTGAGAAAGAGTACTGTTGAGTTCATTTTCTTCAAAATGATATATGGGAACTAAATATTACCAAGAGTAAATGTTTTAACATTTAATATGAGAGGAAACACAGATTTCCAAAAGAGTTTTTGAGTAAGTTTTGAGTACCATCTCTTCTGAGAGAAGATTTTTGAGTAATAATCTCAAACCACATAAAGAGTTATGTTTTTAAATAAATGAGCTAGTTACATTTTGGGAGTATAATTGAGCACCGATATGGGGACGAGTTCTAGTAACTCAAAGTCCTCATAAACCATATAGCCAACCTAAAGGATCACACTTTTTAGATAATTCCTTAATGTTTTTTTAGCATAGACTAGTGGATCCACTTAGTAGTAGGTTATATATCCCAGTAAAGTATAGGACAGTTCTGGCAGTGTGGGCTAGATGATGTATCTTCACATAGCTCATAGTGATGGTTGTCGGTTAGAGAAACTCCCACAAAGTTATTTTGTTTTTTTATATACAAACAAAGTTTATTTTGTAATCTTGCATACAAACTAAGATATATTGTATTTTTAAATACATGAAGTTGTTATCTACTGTTTAGAAGTTTTTCTTTATAATGCATCTTTACTACTGCTTTACATTGAAATGAGTTGAGTGAGTTGAGTTGAGACCAGGTAAGTTGTTTCTTCAGTTCCAGTTCAAGCTTATGTCTTGTTTAGATTTTCCCTCACATGCTCGTACATTCCATGCACTGAAGCCATTTGGCCTGTATCTTTTATGAAGCAAATACAGGTTACCAGGATCAACATCCAGCACTTTGTTGGTCCAGTTGAGTTCCAGTTGTTTGGTGAGCCTCCTTGCTTTTGGAGAATCCCTCTATTTGTTTTATCATTTTAGTTTTGTTATTAGGATGATCGGGGGTCTTGTCCCGACATTCCTCATGATATTAGAGGCTTCATAGATAAATAGACAGTAGTTCATGAGTCTTTTAATTTCCAGTTGTTTATGTTGAGACTTGAGTTGCCTCTTTGGCTAGTTGAAAGTTTATTTCTAAAATATTCTGAGTTTATCTTTTGAGGCAGTTGAGTAAGGTTTATCTTTAAAGTTCATCTTATTTATAAGTAAGTCTAGTTTAGGCAAGCCAAGGGTTTGCTTGGGGCCAGCAATGGTTCTCGAGTGCCGGCCACGCCTAGGGTGTAGGCTCGGGGCGTGACAAACTTGCCATCAGAGCACAAAGTTCAAGAGTCCTAGGGTGTATATAAAGTCGTGTTTGTAGAGTCCTAGTTATCGGTGTGAAGCACGCCACATCAATAATTATGAGGCTGCGAAATTTAGGAACTATCTCACTTCTTTCATACTTTTTTCGTGCGATAGAGTTCATCTCTATAAAAATTTATTTCTAATTCGTGCTTGCGCGTATCTTTCAGATCATGCCTCCATGAAGAGCTGTCCGAGGTCATCCCGCTATGAGGAATGTTGATCCCCAGAATCAAAGGGTCCCCAATGCACCCGAAGTGCAACCCCAAGGAGAGGTCACTAATGATGAGTTCCAGGAAGCTATCCGGATGTTGAGTCAAGTTGTGACCAACCAAGCTGGGAAATAAAGAGAGGTTCGACAAGATGTGGCTCATACGTCCAGGATCCGAGAGTTTTTAAGGATGAATCATCCAGACTTCACCGGTTCAAGTGTCACTGAAGATATGAAAAAAATTGTGGAAGAGCTGCAAAATGTTTTTGAGATTATGTATGTTGTTGATGATGAGTGAGTGGAACTAGTTGCATACCAATTGAATGGTGTCACTAGGATCTGGTTGGACCAATTGAAGAAGAACAGAGCTGAAGGTGCACCAATTGTGAGTTGGGCTATGCTTGAGGAGGCCTTCTTGGGGCGTTCCTTTCCCCGAGAACTGAGAGAAGCAAAGGTATGAGAATTCCTCACTCTGAAGTAGGAATCTATGAGTGTGCATGAGTACAGCCTCAAGTTCACCCAAATTTCTCATTATGCTCCGGATATGGTTGCTGACATGAGGAGCAGGATGAGTTTGTTTGTTGTTGGGTTGTCTCGTCTATTAAGTAAGGAAGGCAAGGCAGCTATGTTGATAGGATATATGGACATAGCAAGGATGATGATCCATGTGCAGCAGGTTGAAGAGGACAAGCTGAGAGATAGAGAAGAGTTCTGAAACAAGAAAGCTAAGACTGCAGGAAATAAGTCCGGACAACAGAAGAGTAATGCAAACCGGTCATCTTTCTAAAAAAAAGCAAAAGGGACCTGCTCCATCATATGCTAGTGCACCTGCACCTGCACCAAGAAACAAAGCTGAGAGCAGGAATCAGAATTCACAGAATTTCAGGGCTAGACCTGCGCAGTCTCAAGGTAGTGTGGCACAAGGAGGAAATGGGACTTATGCATGTGAAAAGTGTGGTAGGACCCATTTAGGAGTGTGTCATGATGACTCCACTGGTTGCTTCAAGTGTGGTCAGAATGGTCACTTCATGAAAGAGTGCCCTAAGAACAGACAGGGTGAAAATAAGGGCAATAGAGCCCAATCTTCTTCAGTGGCTCCACCAGATAGAGCTGCACATAGAAGAGCTACTTCAGGGACAGACGGAGGAGCAAACCATATGTATTAATCACCAGTCGCCAAGGGAAAGAGAATTCGCCAGATATTGTAAATGGTATGATCAAAGTCTTTACTTTCGATGTATATGTTTTGCTAGATCCAGTAGCGAGTCTATCCTTTGTGACTCCTTATATTTCCATGAATTTTAGTATTTTTCTTGAGAAACTTTTTGAGCCCTTCAGTGTTTCCACACATGTTGGTGAGTTTATTCTTGCTGAGAGAGTTTATCGTGATTGTACCATTTCCATCAATCACAAGGACACCATTGCTGACTTAGTCGAGTTAGACATGGTAGATTTTGATGTTATTCTAGGTATGTACTGGCTTCATGCTAGTTATGCCTCGATTGATTGTAGAACTCGAGTAGTTAAGTTCTAATTTCCAAATGAGCCAGTTATAGAGTGAAGGAGTAGTTCAGCAGTGCCTAAGGGTCATTTTTTTGTACCTTAAGGCGAGAAAGTTAGTTTCCAATGGGTGTGTCTATCACTTAGTTCGAGTGAATGACTCTAGTGTTAAGACACCACCTATTCAGTCAGTTTAAGTCGTGAGTGAGTTTTCAGAAGTCTTTCCAGATGATCATCCTGGAGTCCCTCTTGAGAGAGAAATAGACTTCGTTATAGATATTCTTCCCGATACTCATCCTATCTCTATTCTTCCATATAAAATGTCTCCAGCAAAGTTGAAAAACCTTCTTGAGAAAGGCTTTATTCGACCAAGTGTCTCACCTTAGGGTGCTACGGTCTTATTTGTGAGGAAGAAAGATGGTTCACTTAGGATGTGTATTGATTACCGTCAGTTGAACAAGGTTACTATCAAGAATAAGTATCCTCTTCCGAGAAGTGATGAACTTTTTGATCAACTTTAGGGTGACATTTGTTTTTCTAAGATAGACCTCAAATCAGGCTATCATCAGTTGAGAGTAAGAGAAAATGGCATCCCTATGACAACATTTAGGACCCGATATGGTCATTATGAGTTCCTGGTCATGTCATTTAGTTTGACTAATGCTCCTGCAACATTCATGAACTTTATGAACAGAGTGTTTAAGCCATATCTGGATATGTTTGTTATCATATACATTGATGACATTCTTATCTATTTGAGGAATAAGGAAGATCATGCTAGTCATCTCAGAGTAGTTCTCTAAACTCTAAAAGATAGAGAGTTGTATGCTAAATTCTCTAAGTGTGAGTTTTGGCTTGAATCTGTGGCATTTTTAGGCCACATTTTTTCCGTTGATGGAATACGAGTTGATACTCAGAAGATAGAGGCAGTACAAAACTGGCCTAGACCCACATCTCCAACTGATATTAGGAGTTTCTTGGGGTTGGCTGGATTTTATAGAAGGTTCGTCCAGTAAGTTCTCTATTTCATCCCATTTGACAAAGTTGACTCAGAAGATAGCGAAGTTTCAATGGTCTGAAGCTTGTGAGAAAAGCTTTTAGGAATTGAAAACTAGGTTGACTACTACCCCAGTGTTGACCTTACCAGAAGGTATGCAAGGTTTTGTTATGTATTGTGATGCATCCAGAGTTGGACTGAGTTGTGTGTTAATGCAGAATGGAAAGGTTATAACTTATGCCTCCAGATAGATTAAGATTCACGAGAGGAATTACCCAACCCATGATCTAGAGTTGGTTGCTGTAGTGTTCTCTTTGAAGATATGGCATCACTATCTTTATGGTGTTCATTTAGATGTGTTCACCGATCACAAGAGTATTCAGTATGTATTCAGTCAGAAAGAGCTTAATCTCAGACAGATGAGGTGGTTGGAATTACTCAAGGATTATGACATGAGTATTCTATATCACCAAGGCAAGGCTAATGTTGTTGTTGATGCTTTAAGCATGTTGTCTATGGGTAGTACCGCCCATGTTGTGGATGAAAAGAAGAAATTGGCCAAGGATATGCACAGATTTGCACATTTAGGATTCCACTTGTTGGATTCCAATGAAGGTGGAGTAGTGGTGATGCATGGGGGTTACATCATCGTTAGTGTCAGTAGTGAAAGAGAAACAAGACCGAGACCCTATTTTTCTTGAATTGAAGGCAATTGTTCATAAGCAAAAAGTGATGGCTTTTAAACAAGGGGGAGATGGTGTATTCAAGTATCAAGGTAGGTTGTGTGTACCAAGGGCTGATGAACTCCAAGAGAAGTCATGGAGGAAGCTCATAGCTCCAGATATTTTATTCATTCGGGTTCCACAAAGATGTATCGTGATTTGAGAGAAGTTTATTGGTGGAGTAATATGAAGAAGTGCATTGTTAAGTTCGTTGCTAAGTGCGTGAATTTTCAACAAGTAAAGGTAGAGCACCAAAGACCATGTGGTATGGCTCAGAACATACAGATTCCGGAATGGAAGTGAAAGATGATCAATATGGACTTTATTATTGGCTTGACGCGGTCTCGCAGACAACATGATTCTATTTGGGTGATTGTAGATCGAATGACAAAATCAGCTCACTGTTTGTCGGTAAAGACTACCCATTCAGCAGAGGATTATGCCAAGTTGTATCTTCAAGAGGTAGTTAGACTTCATGGAGTTCCAATGTCGATTATTTCAGATAGAGGTGCACAATTTACTGCACAATTTTGGAAGTCTTTCCAGAAAGGTTTGGGTTTGAAAATGAACTTGAGTACTGCTTTTCATCCTCAGACTGATGGTCAAGTAGAGTGCACCATTCAGACTTTAGAAGATATGTTGAGGGCTTGTGTGATCGATTTCAAAAGTAATTGGGATGATCACTTACCTCTCATTGAGTTTGCTTAAAATAATAGTTATCACTCTAGCATCCAGATGGCTCCTTATGAAGCTCCTTATGGGAGAAGATACAGATCTCCTATTGGATGGTTTGAGGTTTGTGAAGCTGGGTTGATAGGATCAAACTTAGTTCATCAAGCTATGGAGAAAGTGAAGGTCATTCAATAAAGGTTGAAAACAGTGCAGAGTCGTCAAAAATCCTATACTGATGTTAGGAAAAGAGACTTAGAGTTTGAAGTGGATGATTGGTCATACTTGAAGGTTTCACCCATGAAGGGCGTTATGAGATTCGGTAAAAAGGAGAAGCTTAGTCCCGGTATATTGGTCCTTACAGGATATCCAAGAGGATTAGTAATGTAGCTTATGAGTTAGAGCTACCACCAGGGTTAGCAACAGTCCATCCGGTATTTCACATTTCAATGTTGAAGAAGTGTATGGGCGATCCTTCACTTATTATACCTACTAAAAATGTTGATGTTAAGGACAACCTATTTTATGAGGAGATTCCCGTTCAGATTTTAGATCGTCAGGTTCGCAAGTTGAGAACCAAGGAAGTAGCATCAGTCAAGGTATTATGGATAAATCAGTTCGTTGAGGAGGCCACTTGGGAGGCTGAGGAGGACATGAAGAAGAGATACCCACATCTCTTTGAGTCCTGAGAAATTTCAGACCAAGGAAATGTTTACAAAAAACACTCTTTTAAATTGATGTGCTATGTTATGTTATGATTATATATTGCATGTTGAGTGTTTGAGTTGGGTGTAGATGTTTCCACCCTTAGTTCTACTTAGAGTGATCTCATTTGAGGACGAATATTTCTAAGGGGGAGATATTGTAACACCCGGTGTTGGAACAAGCTAAATTTAGACAGCGCCAAATTTGGAAAGAGCTAAAAATCTGAAATTTGCAAGTTATGCCAAGTTATGAATTTAGGGTCAATTTCAAACGACTATAACTTTCAGTGCAAGATGATTTAGGTGGTCCATAAGATATCAAATGAAAGGTCTTGGAATCCTATTTCCAACGCCACCAAGTTTGCTAATTTTCGAGCTCGTATGAGGGAGATATGTCAGTTTGAAGTCAGGCTGTCCAGTTAAGGAAAGTTACCCAAATTAGTGAGGGGTATTTTGGTATTTTCCTTACCCAATCAGATTTATTCAAATTTGGTATTATTTTTGGGGTCAAAAATGATTTGGGTCAGTTTTCATAAATCTGAATACGCTTAGGGTTTTGAGAGAAGGTTCAAGAAGAGGAGAAAAGGAGAAAAGTTCAAGGCATTCGTCAAGATTCTTGAGTTTTGTTGCGGATTTTCGCCAAGGATTCGATCCTAAGAGGTATGTGAGTTCTCATAGTGTTGGGTTCGTTCACCCACACGTCAATCATGTTATTTTCAACACAATATCGTTCTCAAAAGTTGAAGGATTTGAGTCTTGATAAGTGATCTTGAAGTATTGTTTCCATTCCTGAAATTAGGATGGGTTTGATGAGTTCTTGATCTAATCGTATTGAGTTTAAGAGTTGTTTTTTTATTAGATTCATGTGTACTTGTATTGGGTAATTGAATCTAAGGAAAGTTTGAGGAAATCAATCGATTAAAAGTAATTAAGGATCAGAAAATGAGTAGAAAAAATCATAGGATCGTTCTGGAGGAGGTCTGGCGTAGTGCCCCAGCAGTGCGCCCAATCAGAACCCCAGTAAATGGAGGTATGGCGCGGCGCACCACCAATGTGCCCAATCAGACCCCCAATAAAGGGAGGCAAGGGCAGCGCGCCAGCAGTACGCCCAATTAGACCCCTAGTAAATGGAGGCCTGGGGCGGCGCGCCAGCAGTGCGCCAGGGTCATCTACCCCCACCATTTTTCCATCGTTTGCTCCGTTTAAGTTCTTTTAAAGTATGCCTTTACTCCCTACTGATTCTAATCACTCTAAACTACATCTAAACATCGAAAGATCATTCATATCATGAATCCTAACCTTGAATCCATAATTCAAAGTCATGGTAGAGCTAAGAGTCAAGTCTTGAGAGTTCTTCCGAGTCATTTTAGTAAGTCTTTTACAATCGTTTTAACTTGTTTTAAGGCTTGAGAATTTGAGTTTGAGAAAGAGTAGAGTTGAGTTCATTTTCTTCAAAATGATATATAGGAACTAAGTATTCCCAAGAGTAAATGTTATAACATTTAAGATGAAAGGAAGCACCGATTTCCGAAAGAGTTTTTGATCAAGTTTTGAGTACCATCTCTTTTAAGAGAAAGATTTTTGAGTAATAATCTCAAACGACAGAAAGAGTTATGTTTTTAAACATATGATCTAGTTACATTTTGGGAGTAGTATTGAGCATCGATATGGGGACGAGTTCAGATAACTCAAAGTTCTCATAAACCATGTAGCCAACGTGGGTAGAAAGGATCATACTTTTTATATGATTCCTTAATGCTTTTTAGCATATACTAGTGGATCCACTGAGTAATAGGTTCTATACCCCAACAAAGTATAGGACAGTTTTGGCAGCGTGGGCTAGACGTTGTATCATCACATAGCTCATAGTGATGGTTGTCGGTTAGAGAAACTCCCACAAAGTTATTTTGTATTTTTATATACAAACAGAGTTATTTTGTATTCTTCCATACAAACTGAGATATATTGTATTTTTAAATATGTGAAGTTGTTATCTACTGTTTTAAAAGTTTTTCTGTAAAATGCATCTTTACTACTGCTGTATATTGAAATGAGTTGAGTGAGTTGAGTTGAGACCAGGTAAGTTGTTTCTTCAGTTCCAGTTCAAGCTTATTTCTTGTTTAGATTCCCCTCACATGCTCGTACATTCCATGTACTGGAGCCATTTGTCCTGCATCTTTTATGATGCAGATACATGTCAGCATACAGCGCTTCGCTGATCCAGTTGAGTTCCAGAGTTGTTTGGTGAGCCTTCTTTCTTCCGGAGATCCCTCTCTTTGTTTTATCATTTCAGTTCTGTTATTAGGATGATCGGGGGTCTTTTCCCGACATTCCTCATGGTATTAGAGGTTTCATAGATAGATAGACATTAATTCATGAGTCTTTTCATTTCCAGTTGTTTATGTTGAGACTTGAGTTGCCTCTTTGGCTAGTTAAATGTTTATTTCTAAAACATTATGAGTTTATCTTTTGAGCCAGTTGAGTAAAGTTTATTTTTTAAGTTCATCTTATTTATGAGTAAGTCTTCCGCTGAGAGTTTAGTCGGGCGAAGGGTTTGCTTGGGGCCAGCAATGGTTCTCGAGTGCCGGCCACGCCCAGGGTGTAGGCTCGGGGAGTGACAAGAAATTTCAAGAAACCAATTCAAGAATCTCAAGAAAGGTTTTCTTGATTGTTTACCTTCAAGTTAGGGTTTCAAGGCTAGTAATCAAGTACTTCTTCAAGATTCTTCAAGAACCTTATTCTTCCAGGTATGTAAGGTTATCATCGTGTTGGACTAGTTCGTCCTCACGCCCTACATTTATTTTCGAGTTAGCTATGGTGAGCCTCCTTGCTTCCGGAGGATTTCATTTACTTTTCAGTTTTTAAGCTTTGCATGCTTAAGTTAGTCTTCCGCTTGTAGTCATCCAGGATGAGGGTTCGCTTGGGGACCATCAATGGTTCTTGAGTGTCGGCCACGTCCAGGGTGTAGGCTAGGGTCGAGACAAGAGGCATTCATAGATAGACAATTTTGGAGAGTCTTTTAGTTTCATATATTTTATTTAAAAAATTTGTTTCATACTCAGTATATTCACAGAAATTTTGAGATTCAGTAAACTGTTTTTAAACGTTTCTTTCAATTTGATGCTTATGTGTGCTTGAATTAGTCAGCTTGTAGTCATCCAGGATGAGGGTTTGCTTGAGGTCCAGTAATGGTTCTCGAGTTTCGGCCACGTCCAGGGTGTAGGCTCGGGTCGTGAAATGCTCAAAGTTGGAAGGCATTATTATCCGCTAAAGCCAAGTTAAGTCATGTTTATATATTATGCCTTTATAATTTTGTGGTTATATATCCAGATGTGATGCACATTATTTAATTATTTTAATATAAGGAGTAAACGCAAAGTAAGAAGTTTGAAAACATGTTGTAATCAAGATAAATTAAGAATACAAAAAAAATTCTCAACTGACACATTACTCGTGACTTAAAATATGTGAGAATAACATATACATTACGCGACTAAAATGTATACAACTATCAAATATCATTATCATTTATCATATCATCATATCATATATCATATATCATATATCATATATCATATATCTTACATATATCATATATCATATATCATAAATCATATATCATATTATATTAAAAGTAGGAAGCACTGAAGTGCAAAGTTGGATTACCATTTTACCCCTACACTAAATTATATTTATATTAAAAACTAATTAATTAAATATTAAATATTTTCTAAAAAATTAAATGACCATTTTTCATTCATTAAATTAATATTGTTCCTCTAATAACTTATGCTTAGAAATTAAATTATTACGCAAACATTAATGTTTCAATGCACAAAAAATTAATAACAAATCTTTTTTAGGAATTTCAAAGGTTATTTTGAAATTTACAAACAATTTAATGTGGTTCATGAATTAGCAAAAAGTCACGTTTTCAAGAAAAAATGTTAATATTCTCATGCATTTATTTCATGATTTGCACTTATCTAACTCTTGGCTATACACATTCTCTTATAATTTTTGGATTATCCCTACATTTTTCATCTACAAATATGAAAAATATTGAAATAAATAATTTCATGTGATATACAAGGAATGGGCAAGCTAAGATTTGGGGGTTCAACTTCTTTAGGAATGAACAGGGCATTCTTTTTACTCTCTTTTTTTAAGAACAAAGGTGAATGATCTTTTGGAAGGAAACATCATCATATGTACAAAAATCAACCAGATATGCTTTTTTTTAGTACATAATTTTTATTCATTGAATGTAAAATAAAGGGTTATGCATCAAAATATAAGATCATGATACTTTCATTTACTAATATACTTGTGTGATGTAATTTGTAAGAAAAATTATAATTTACTTGATCTTTTTAAGATTAAATTAGTGTACTATAGTATTTGATAATTAAAGTTATTTAATTTATTTTTATGATTTTATTACTAATATATGTTTATTTTTGTAAGGAGGGTGTAAAATAGAATCTATAAAGCTATATTTTTTTTTTATCAATTTTATCTAAAGGGGTGTACAGGATTGAAACAGGATGAATAATTTGAGATGGAGAAAGTAACATATACTAATTAAATTATTAGTAATTTATTTAATTCACATAAGTAATAATGATATAAATGTTTATTCTTATTTTTTTTTTCATTTTGTCTCATTTTGAGAAATGCAAATTCAATGTTTTAACTTTTCATATCGTTTCATATTTTAAGTTGTCACTCCATTGATGTTATGCTTCTGTATTCTAAGCTCATTTTTGAAAAAATTAATTTAGTAGGATTCAATACTTGATATGATCACTTAATAATCAAAAAAATAATATTGATTATTAATTGTAGCCTTCATTTTATTTTAATTAACTCTACGAAATGGCTACACGTTCTTTTTATTTTTCATCTTTCTTCTTTTCTGTAAACTGTCTTGCAGGTAATTAACATATGAAATAAGAATATACATATATTAATTTGTGTTTATAATTATAGTATTTTAAATTACTAAATATTCTCATCATTTATTTCATTTGGAGAAGAGATACTTTGTTGTTGTATTTTAATTTGTTATTGGTATCCGAAAGTAGATTCCAAATATTTGAACTAATTTGTTTGAAAATAAACGATACTCATGTAATTTAATTATAAAATTATTTTTTATACAATGATAATTTGAAACAATTTATGCCAATTTAGATAGGGTACACGTGCAACGCACGTGTCCGAAAATTATTAGAATTATTATAATTGGAAGCTCCTATTGAATTATGATTTTGCCCCTATAGTAAATTAAAATGTAATCAAATTTTTAATAAAATTAGTATACATGTCAGCGCGTTGCGCGGTTAGTTGATAAATGTAATTGTAAATATTAATTTATGGACAATTTTAAAATTTAACTTATTATTAAATAATACTATCAAATAAATGCTTCACATTAAATATGTATAGATAATAACTAACAACATATTAAAATAAAAAATAAAAATAAAGATTCAAACCCAGCGAATTAAACACCAATCATCCTACAAAAAAAAACATAAAATCATTAAAAATTATAAACAAATTTTTTTTAAAAAATCAACAAAAAATAATTGTTTGGAATAATTATTGATAAGAGATTTTAATGCTTAAAAAATTACTATATCTATATAATGCATACACAAATTATAGTGACTTTGTCTCAACAACTACAAAGTCACATTCAAAGAAGAAGGAAAAAAGTTATATTGTCAAAAAAAATTATGCATAGATAGAAATAATATTTTTATACTTTTCATAATAAGTGTTCCCTAATTATTTGTCTTTATCTAAATATACTACGGTTAGATTTTGAAGTAATATCTTTATGTAAATATTTTATTAACGTATTCATTTATATAAAATTTATAAAGGGACTTCTTTTAAAAATAATAAACGTAAACAAATATCAACTGTTAATAAATAATTAAAAGTGTATGAATTTTTTTTAGTAATTTGTATATTTCATTCGTGATTTTTTTTTTTTGATTAACTCAAAAGATCAACTGATAAAACGAAGTATTTAAATACTTATGATAATATGGTTAAAGGTGAGGTATAATCGAAAAAGAATCTTAAAAGATATTTTAATTTGATGTAATTATTTAAAATAATCATAATTATTAATTTCAATTTAATTCAAAATAACTATAGATAAAATAAAAGGTTATCAACACAAGTTTTTATTGATTATAAGACTATATAGTAATGGATGAGTAATGGAGAGTTAAAAAACTATTTATTTTCTTTTCATTAACGTATTCATTTATATAAAATTTATAAAGAGACTTATTTTAAAACTAATGAGCATAAATACATATTAATTTATTAAGCATAAACAAAAAGTTTATGCAATTTATGTACTATAAAATTTATAAATCCTCACGTAAATAAAAACTCAAATTAAACTAAATAACTATCCATAACTATGATTAAAAAATTGTAAAAATATAAATTTTAATAAAATAGTATAAAAGTAAAATTAATAAGAAATATGAAATAACTATAAAAGAAACTTCAAAATGTGATATTGAAAAAACAACTGTAAAGAAAAATAAAATTTGAAGTCAAGAAATAGATTTGATGATTTCAAACTTTATTTTATTGCTAGTATAAAATTTGTTTCAAAGTAATGTTCCAGAGAAAGAGACATGAAAATATGTTATGTCCCTAATGTCATTTTTTTTATTGTTTACCGACAAAAACCACACCAATAAAATTTACCGAAATGTTTGATGGATATTTAATTTATGCATGTTGAAGTCAAAACTGGGGGATTAAGATATTGTTATTTTGATTATTTAGTACAAAAGAAATAAACAATTATTCCATAATAGATAAAGAACTTTATATACATTGAAACTTAATGAATTTGAAAAAAAAATCTTACATATGATTAAACTCTCTTTGTTGATTTCTTATTGTCCTTGAATGCAAGTCAGTGGGTTGAATTGTTCTCATTTATTAATTATTGAAATAGTGTATTGTTTCTCTGTTGAAGAGGTGGGGGAATTTGATTTGATATGGTTACCAAAGAATGTTATTTTTGTTTGTGATTTCTTTTCGTGTTTTATATTAGAAGTTCTAATTGCTCTTTATATTTCAGATTTTAGATTTAATAATTGAGTATTATGTGGAAATATTAGAGATAAGGCCTAAAAAATTGGGAAACAGATAACACATGTTCACTTAAACTATCACAGTAAATTTTAAATTCTAACTTTATCTTTTTAAACTGTAACTTTTTCTTTAAAGAAAAAAAAGAAAAAAACAAAACAGTTTTTTATTATGCTTAAAACTCCTACGTATCTTTTAAATATGGAACTTTTTAAAATTAATTTTTTAGAATTTGATATTTACAACAAAATTATGGTTTTGACACAATTAATGATTTTAAAATAGTAAATATGTTTTTGTATGATTTATGTAATTTTAATTATAAAAATTTTAAACAATTATATAGATTTCTTTAATTAGTATATATTTAATTTGAAAATTATAATTAGTTTAGAATTTAAATAATTCTAACGATTTAGGTATTATTATTATTATTATTATTATTATTATTATTAATTTTTACCAATTACTTATTTCAAAAAATAGAAGTTCGACAACTATAATAAATAAATAATGTGATACAAATTAGTTTGTTAGAATTACTATAAGGGAAAAGGGTCAAAAATGCCCTTAAACTATATGAAAGGAACAAAAATGTCCTTCGTTTATAGTTTGGCTCAAAAATGCCCTTACCGTCAATACTTTGGCTCAAAAATGCCCCTATAGTTACAAAATGGGTCAAAAATGCCCTTTTCAGAATAAATATATTATATTTTTTCTTTTTAAACACATCTTCTTCCTAATTAAAATATTATTAAAGAACACTATTCTTGTTTTCTTTCTTCTAATATCACTTTAACAAATAAAATGTAGGAAATATTTTTTTCTTCTTAATCTCATTTTATCAAT